>OU452220.1:9064016-9297349 GCA_911728455.2 Marthasterias glacialis | reverse complement strand
GACCAATGTTATAACTTAACTTCACTCCAAGAAAGAGTGTAAACCAAAGTCAGGAAACTTCCCAAACGTTTACAAATGCTGTACTATAGCTTGATTCAAGGAAAGTAAGCATATTTAGCATCTCAATAGAACCGATCATATATTGTGAAACACATTTATGGGTGTGCAACCAGCGAGGAATAGCATTATCAATAATTTTATGTACGAACAAACTATTCAACTGAACTATTTCCATTTTTTTTTCTTGTTTTTAAATTTTAATAGAAAATTCCATACTTCCCGGCTTCAATAGAACACAATAGAAATGCATATTTCTCTAAACAATATAATCATCGATAAGGTTCACTTTCGGTAAAATCTAAATAGAATATTCCTTTACTTTTGTTTTAATTACAATTATATTTATTATAATAAGAAATCGCGACACTACAATTTTGCTGCGTAACTGAAGCTATCTTTAACGGTGTATTTGTTTTTTGCATTGCTTACTTTATAAATATATAATTAGGAGCAGTGTACGGTGGCTTTCGTGTGACATCTAAAACTTATAAACGTCAACACTATAGCGTCAATATTTGAAGGTATAAATACATAATTGGTGTTCGATGTTTAACCCTAAATACAGTTTAAACATTTCCGTCAGAAATAAAGCCACGTGACGGAAAACTGGCCCTTAGCAATCAATACGTATGTCGGTTGTTCAAACCAAATCGAACATACGAACAACATTTGCACAAAATTCCTGACAAATCATTAACCGTTAGTTCCGGAAAATGTGGCCCAAAATTTAAAGGTCGATTGGGAGGTGCGTTTATTGAAAATTAAGGGACTATCTTTATTCTTTTTCAACCAATTGTTTTTCTTCTTCATCCAATCGGAAAACCAACTGTGTATCACATCTCAAATGCCTCTCTGGAACACTAAAAACAGACAACACTCAACAAACCAACGGCATAACTGTTTATAATTAGGCAAGACTACCAATAGTATGGTTAATAATGAGTCACCGGAGTGTGGGTTGAATCCCGACCACACCATAATGTGTTCTTATAGTAAGACACTTAAACTCCCAGCTCAACATTAGTAAAGTGTCTGTAAATGCTTCCATTCTTTTCACCAATCAAGATATCTGTAATAAAACCAACCTGTGAAAATGTCAGCCCATTTCGTTGTTTCATTTGCGAGAAAACGGTAAAAACACATTCAGCATTTTTGTACGCATTCCTATAGGCAGAGTTTTCGTCTCACTTAGACAAAAACTAATTTTGGATCTTATTTCATTTATTATTTAGAAACGATAACACTTCAGGCATGTATATTTCTAGGAAAGTTTTCTACCATCATTGTCTTTATACCATGGTAAGGTACATGTACATCTGTGAACATTTCTGTTTTTCTTCTAACCAATGTTGAGCTGGGGCTTTTAACTACAACATTCCACCCAATTAAAAAACTCTCTCCCAAAGGCGATTTGGTGTATACTTTTCAATACGTAGAGACTGAACTCACATGATGTTCATCTTTTATGATAATTTTCCATTCAAACACAACGTAAACTGGATCGTACAGTGGCCCTGAAGGGCCATCATACATCGCAAATATCTTTGTTTGCAAGTATTTGTGATGTCACAAATATTTGCAAATATGTGAGATAATATTTGCGACATCGCAGTTATTTGCAAAGATTATTTGCGATAACATTAATTTGCGACATCAAAAATACTAACAAATTTGTTTGCGATAATATTTAAATAATATTTTTGCAAAGATTATATTTTGCGGCATTACAAATATTTACCAAGAGATTTGCGATGTGTGATGTTCCTTCAGGGCCACGATAGGTTTGGTATTTATCGAGACAAACAACACCCGTCTGCTTAGTTTTAAATCTGAGAGATCACACAAAAACAAAGCATCGTACCTTTAAAAAGAAGCACATTCTAAAATTAGTTTAACAAGAACGGCTAAACCCGTCACTGGGGATCGTCAACTATAAATATAATGGCGACGGCGCATGTGATATTCTCTTTTGTTTGACTGTAAAGGTCTGACTTGAGGCCAAACTGTGGAATTGCTTTTGGGAGTTGAGTAGTCTCAGTAGGATGACAGTGTGATGGTAATGTGATCGATTGGTTGTTGTGTTGGTGAAGTTATTGACGTAGATGTTTTGGTTGTTTGGTAGTGTCTTGTATTCTTGTTACTGCTCGTTGTTTTTAACTGAAGTGTACGTTTCCACTGTTTGTTAATGTTGTTAATTATCTCTTGTAGTGGTGTTTTTTAGCTGTTAATTTGTTCTGCTGCTGGTGATGTTATTGTGATAGTTTGCCATTGTTGGTTGTAATCGTTTTATGTTTTCGTCAGCATGATTGGTTGCTGTTGCTTGGTTGACGGTTTTAGTTCTTGTTTTTTTATCACTTGTTGCTGTAGTTTGTTACTGTTGATGGTTTTGTTTATTGTTTTGTCATAACTTGTATGTTGCTGTTGTTCGTTACTGTTGATGGTTTTGTTTACTGTTGTTGTTTTGTCACCACTTGCATGTTGCTGTTGTTCGTTAGTGTAGATGGTTTTGTTGTGTGTTTGTTGGTAACGTCTTGTCATCACTTGCATGATGCTATTGTTCGAAACTATTGATGGTTTTGTTTCGTGTTGTTCCGTTATTAATTGTTAAAGCTTATATTTGACTGACCCATTATGTTATAAACAAAACTAAATCCAATCTAGCAAACTGTACGACTATAATGAACATACAGTAAAATCGAAATTATTAATATTTTCTTATTTTTAGTACAAATATAAAGGGATAAATATAAAAATGTCGGCCCGAAAACGATGTCATAAAAATGTGTCTGATTTTCCGTGATTGATAACACAAATTGTAACCGAAAGTTAAATTGTCAAATTCAAAATTCTCACCGAATTTTTGTTGTTTTTAAAATGTCCATGCTACCATGGGTTAACTCTCATCACTTTATCGGCAAAAATAATAATAATAATAATAATAATTAACAAATGTTAACGCATTGTTCACAATGCGTATACATATACACTTTTGTAAATAACATTTTTTGTTTTGTTTGGACTAAGAATTGTTCAAACAAGAAATAGATGATAATGATTTTATTGCACCAAAGAGAGCTTTGTTGAAAGCCACATTTTGTAACATGATTTCGGAGAGTTATTAATGAATTGACTATCTTAACACGATGAATGTTAATAACGTTCTTCGGGATAGTTTGTTTTTAAAGTAACGCGTATTTAATTTTTTTTAATTGCATGCTTAATTTGTCCCCTTTTTGTCCGGTTTTTCTTTTCAGAATAAAAGGGTGCGTCCTCACCGAAAATGAACCAATCATCTCTCATAAGAGATCCCTTTTGCATATGACGTCACAAGCCCAAACAGCGTCCCCCACTGAGGTTAAATGAAGGCTGAGAGTTGTGCGTGTTAATCTCCCAGTGGGTTGCTTTCTGCAAAAATAATGTGAGTGGTTTTCCCCCGAAATTTGAATATTTCTCAAAAGGGAAAGTCCCCCACACTCCAGATTGTTTCTTTTTCATTCTTTCAACCTTTTTGGGGGAAATAACCCACTAAATGTGGCTTTTATTATAGGTTTTTCCAGGTTAATTTCAGCAAAAACTCATTCAATTTCATTAACTCGTATTCAAATTCACGCAATTTTACCCTAACTCAATCAAACTAGGTTGTTTTTCTTTTCGCTGTTATTGCATCAATTTGGTTTTCGTGCACACATGATTTCTGTCTTCTCATTCAGGTTCTTTTCAAAAGCCAGCAACAAGAGGCTGGTCAACCTTTCAATTTCATCAATGATAATAAATAGGAAGTATAAATTCAACTGCAGAATTGTGGAAAATGTAGTCTTGAATACCTATAAATAAATAGAATGATTATGGTCATTGTTTTATTTAAAGGCATTCAGAAAAGTCTATACATTTCCCATGAGCTTGGTTCTTGTTTAAAACAGGCGTGACCTTTTCTCTAGAGAGGAATATTTTTTTTCCAGGAGAAAAACATCTCAAATTTTTGGTTTCTTTTTTCTTTTCACCTTTTTTGTTGTTGCCAAAGCAGAAGTTTCACTTAAACGCATAAACACTATAGGCGAGGCCTTTCCTCAAAATAGGAGTGGTTTCCCCATATTGAGGAGTGGTTTAAAAAGCTACCACACACCACCCTTCACAGACGTCCCTCAAGGCGTTTTATAGAATATCAGCGCATACAAAAAAATTCAACGTAAAAATATACCTCACCACTTTACACAAAACAAAAAAATATAATTATATACTTTGGCCTAGAGCTATAAAAATGGAATTTTAACAAAAGCTTTCCGATCTCGGGCGAAAGATTTCCATAGATTTTGGTTCATCTATCTTGGCTGTGGAGCGTGTAAAAGATTCCGTAGTCTCCTTCTCAGTCGCTTTTTCAATGCTACCACTGCTGGTGCTGTCTTCCCGCTCGTGTAACGTGGGCATGGAGGGTTGATCAGTGGTCTGACCGTATAATGGATTCCCAAAAGCGAGTGCGGAGAGTCTAGGCGACTTGACCCTTCTCGGGGGGCAGTCACTGGTCGTTAACTTTTCCTCAAAAACACGCTCAATGTCAGTGAGGCTAACTCCATCGACAGTGACATCCGGCTCCTCGAGCATGAATATATTAACATCCATTGTGTCATCTTGCTTGATGACGTCTTCCTTGTCCGTGTGTTTCATCAGGGGCGGGACCCACTGATCGAAGACGGGGTTTTCGAAAGACCAACTCGCCCGTCGGGTCGCCGGGCCAAGCTTCGGTGTCACGGTGTCCGAGGAGAAAGAAGCCGCCCGTGTACAGGCGGGTTTAGTCGCACGGGTGGTGGTGGTTGTGATGACCTGGGGCTCAATATTAGTAGGTATTCCGAGGCCGTTGGGTATGGCGTGGAGGCTCCCTCGCCTCAGCTCCCTCCCGGGGTCAGGTGGGTACGACTGATGCCTGGTGAGCGACTCGCAAGCAGGGCGCGATCTGCGGACTCCCAGTACCTTGGAGCTCCCCGTGGACACCGGCCGGCTGCTGCCGTCCTTCCCGCTGCTGCTCCGTAGTTCGGCTTTCTCGGTCAGCGCCCGCAGTCTCCGCAGTTCGGCCAGCGCCTTCTCCCTGCGTAGCACCGTAGCACGGAAGTAAAACATGGCCGCCACGATGCAAACCATGGCAACGGACGACAAAGCACAGGCGATAATGATCCGTGTGTCATCCTTGCCCGATGACGACGCCGTGGTGGGGATCGTCAGCGAGGCGGTCACGTTCATGGCGGGCAGCAAGGCACACCCATCCCTAGGTCCTCATTCCGGGGTTAGCTCGCTACTAGAAAACCAATCCACGAACAAAAACACCAACACGAGATGTTCTGCTCACAACGGCAGACGACATCTTGTGCAGTTGTGATGCCTTTTTTTGCTGTAATATTATCGGTGCTGCATAATACATAAAAAAAGAACCCAGCGAAGGTCACTGCAACGTGTCTGTGTATAGCAGCTAATGTCAATACGTCAATGTGTTGCCTGACACGACGGTAGGTCGTATGGCATGTGCAGAGAGCGGGAAGTGAGTGTGCAGGTTTTAAAGGCGGCATGCAAAATGTTGATTAAAAATAACTTAAAAAAAAAAACCGTTCCCGGTACATTTTCATTGTATAGAAAAACTACGTGACGAACAATGTGGTTGATTGTACAGTAAGAAAGGGTTGTTGATGAATGCAGTCGGTGATCCGTTCAAAGAACTTACAGTTTGCTTTGATAGCATAAACTGCAGGCTCGAAGCATACAGCATTCAGAATAATCAATGTTTACACATTTCAAAAGTGTTTTGACCCACGCATCCACCAACCCAAAATTTCAATTTTTAAATAATGACTGACTGTTCACTACATACCATACAACACAGAATGCAAAGTAATGCCCCGAATGAAGCACATATTTTAGATCAATGCGCTCCTAGCCTCAGGTGTTTTTAATGGATTTTTTTCTGGATTCTGGCATGCAACTTTGTAGTTGAAACGGCAGATGAAATTGCCATACACACAAAACATTTACAAAACTCCTTTTTTTTAATAATTGAAACCCGATTTTCGATTGGTAGTTCTTTTGACCCACGTACCCACAATTTCGAAGAAAAAAAATCGATTTTTTTTAACAGGGATATAATTCTAAATGGCCCCTTAAGTAGTCTATAGAAAGTATTCTCTAAGCAAGATTTGAAACTTTGCATAGTTCGAATACAAAGGTTTGCAATAGCACTACGCACTTGATACTCAGTGATGTAACCGGGAAGCGGGTAGGGGGGCTGGAGCCTCCCGCTCAGAACCCTTGCCCCTCCCCCTCTTGCCCCCTCTTGCTTCTTGCTCCCTCCCCCCCCCCCCAAAAAAAGAAATGAGATCGTAAAAATACACAAATAAACAGTTCGATACACTAAAATAGCCCCGAAATTATTTCTTTGACCCCACCTCCCCCCCCCCCACAATGAAAATGTCTGGTTACGCCATGATGAAACTCTCGGGGTTTTTTTTACTCCAAAAGCTTGTGGTTTATGCATACAATGTAATGTATATTTATGTGTTATGAGTGTGCTTGCATGCCAGTTTCAAAATGGCGTCCACTGACTTCAACGAACACACGTCACCCACAGATCCAGTCAGTGCAAAAGAGATCAGTGGTCAAAACTCGACACCAGCCGGATCAGAGACCGAATGTTTTCTAATAGCTTACAGCTATTAACTCAGGCATTAACAAGGCATACTGTACAAGAGGCATTTTGATGAATATGACTAGAGCAAGCTAGTCGAAACGTTGGGAACAAACCAAACGGCTCTTCTCCCACAACCAACACTCTTTACGGAAAAACAAAATCATAGTTGTACACTTCGCAAATACAAAAGCCTTATAATGTTTGGAGTTTTTATTTCCACACAGCCGAGACTTTCGGGTCTCACTGTTGAAATATTATTTGTCCGCCGAGCAGACGAACCGGAAATAAAATGGCGACCGCTCAACCGGCAACAAAGCCTTTTTTTTTTAATCGTCGCAGTACAATCCCATCAGGGGTTCCATTTCTACATTTCAATTCAAAGGTAAAACACAATCCTGGTTTTTGGAAAAGAGTTTAATTTACAGTAACGGACTACTACAACCAACCAGCGAACATGTAATCTACAATCACGGACAAAATTGTTGGGACAGTGTTAACAGCACCCACGTACCCCCGGCTCAATGTTGTCAAGATGCGACAAGCACTCTGGCAACTGCAATCAGAAGTGATCAATGTTTGATTTGCTGATAGACATGAAAGTGCTCAACATAAAACGGGGGTGTCCCAACGAAGTTTGACTCGGATTGTAGTTGTAACAGATAAAGATCAACTTGAACAAAATCACTAATTTGACTATTTATCCTTGTTTATTTAGGCTTTAGTTATGATTACTTGTGATCATAAGTGTGAAGTTTTCCTCCCAGTGATTTTGTTGAAATTTGATAGGAAAAACTATCCCCCCCCGCTCCTGTTAATGAATTTTGAACAGGTTTTTTCCCGCCGTTGGCGGCGCCCTGCATGGTTCCCAGCAAAGACGCAAAAAAAAAAAACGCAACATGAAATCAACGCTGAAGTACCAGTGTGTAAACCATTACGTCACACCACGGACTGGGGTTGCTTGGGGCACAATAATCTAATAAAGAACACTTCATAAATTTCAACTTCAGGGAATTTGTGGGCTCAAGCAAATTTAAGCTAGAAATGCAACTGGTTAAAAAAAAACCCCCAAAAACAAAAACACACCCACACATCCTCTTACCCTCACATAACATTTGTATGGCCATGGCCGTATACTGGTATGTCATGGGAAGTAAATTTGGCTAGGGCCATTGCAGATTTGTCATGTGAAAAAAATATGGGTAGAATAAAAAGCAATTGTTAAACATTTCAAAATGGCTGACAATTTGTAGTTATTCTGTCGATTGTTTTTCAAAGGACAAATCTGCGGTGGCCATTACAGCCAAATCTTTCTCCATAATACTCTGACTGTATACCAAATTCCATGCTTGTATCATCGAAGGCACAATCCCATCACCAACTCGCCTGCTCCCAGAGCAGCGTGTATTATATTAAATAAAATACAGTTATTCTATGTTTTTTCACCAAAAAATATTAACCTTTCTTTTCAGGTGAAAATGTCCCTGGTATTACGGAGCTCTGTAAATGACATTTATAATAAAATAAACTACATTGTTTCGGTCCTCTTTTCGTGAATGGTGAGAGGTCTTTAAGAGGACAGCATTTCGTTGGATAATTCTTGTGCTTTCGGGATCGGGAAATGGTACCGGGAAGTGCAGCGTTTATTTTGATGAACTAGATTATAGTGCACTTCCCTGTTTCAGTTTACACAGGTGCTTGGCGAGTGCCATTTAGTCACAGTTGATTTCGAGTTGTCAACGAATCCTATTTGAAAGGGGGTCTGTGGCCCTTCGCCAACGGGGGTACTACCAGTTCTTAAAGGGCTAGTGGGACATGGGTTGAAGTCGGGAGTGCATTTCAAACCCTCCGATGGAGAAATTCTGCCAGTTTGAAGAGGCAAATCAAATACTCATAAAAATTATGAGGGGTGAGGAGCGTCGAGGGTTAGAGAAATTTTTTTTTTCAAAACCTTCTCAGTGGCGAAACTAATTTGTATTTATTATATTGTTTATCGGATTTTTTTCGGGGAGCACGTTGCGAGGGAGGGGGTGGGGGACACGTCCCCCCATTGATGTCCTTTCCCTGCCTCCGGTGCCCCCCATTGAAACCGGACCTTTGAGATAAAAAAAAAAGCACCAGAATATAATGTTACATTTCATAAGCTGTTATAAATGTTTCTATAAAACCATCTTTCTATTTACACGCAATGTATTTGTTTTTATCTCCATGTCAGATTATCTAATAAAAAAATAAAAAAATACATATATATGAATGAAATAACAAAAGCGGTGAAAAGGGGCTTAAGAAATGGACACTACAGTTTTAATTGGCCAGAAGTGCCCCCTATAATAAAATAGGTGCATCCAATGTGCCCCCCCCCCAAAAAAAAGGGACAAAAAGCGAATTAAATAGACTGATTGCGCTATCCAAGTCACGTGACTTGTAGTGGGTATTAAACGTAAACAAACACGACGTCCTCCATATGAAAGTCTGGTACGGTACACGATGATTGTTGCATTTGTTTATTCGATCGAGGTTTTGAATGTGTGTAAACGACAAGGATCACGACGAGTGCCTTTTATTGCACGGGCTGAAGGTTGAAAAGGTGAAGCGGAAATTAAAGACGGCATACATGGTTTGCGAAATCACTTACAATTTACAATTCATAAATGAAGCTTTCATTTATTCAAACCATATTCGATGGGTGAAATTGATTAAAACAGCACAATACAAGTTATTTTTTTAAGAACAATTGCAAAAATACACACTGTAGCTGCTATGCGGGGTGCCCGGAAGTCAAAAAGTCTCGCAAAAACTCGTACGCTCTCGCGGTCAACTCACTCAGTCCAAACACTGGGAGAACAAAGTGAAGCCTCCGTATTTACGGGATCGACAAACATGTGTGCGTTTAAGCGCTACATACGAAGTGTGGACCTAATAAAAAAAAGATGTCCACACTGTGAAGGAACTTGAAACACTGTGTGGACTTACACCATGGGCGTAAACACCAGGGGTGGGGGGTGGGGGATATATCCCCACACTTTTTGTCATAGGACCATCACCCAGATACTTTTTTACGAGCAAGACGGCGATATGGGGACGCACGCCATAAGCCGTGTTTGCGAAGTTGTCTATGGTGTGGGCTTACACACGCCACCTTACAGGGTACTTTATGGAACAATGCTGCACTACAAGGTTTTATTTGTTCTACTTTTACCCCAAAGAGAAATTCTTCAAAAAAAAGGGAATTTTAGAACAACAATGGTAATACCCCATAATTACCAAGGGTGTGTGTGGGGGGGGGGGGGGGGGGAGGCAGGGTGACATTGTGGGATCGGTTTGTACATCAATAGATGATAGATGTATGATATAATTTAATGATACTGAATTTACCAATTAAATCAAAGCGAGGCATGAAGGTAAAAAGAATGGTCCCTGTTTTAGCAACACGAAATCTGGTTGTGAAATGTTTTGCAATTAGGGAAAGTGGCACGGACTGTACGGCGACTAGTTTTCTTATTTTACTTCTAAACAATCAAGAAAGCAGCTGGCTGTTAAAAGTATACAGCGCCCTCTGTGGCAGGCAATCATATTTTAATCCAGCTTGTTTCATCCGCCAGGCAAGCTTTGCACAGAGCAATAATATTTATTAAAACGTCTCGTGCAATTTAAGACACGGTGTTTTGTTGCAAACTAAAAAGCAGGAAGAAAGAAAAGAAAACACATGTCTAATGCTTCAAAACAGATCTCTCTGTTTCCAGTCTGCTTGTACAATTTTATGATGTTATTTATGCATACAAATGTTTATTTGTGTTTTACGTCTGCGTCTTCATATTGTTTTTGTGCTATGTTTTGTCTTCATTCTGGTTTGCTGTTGTACTGTTTTTCAAGGAGCGTCCACCACAAGCCCTCCTGTTGACATTTTGTCTCCACTGTGATGTTTCCTTTAAGATGTCACACTATACTGGGTGAAGTAGAATTAAATGCTCAATTAAGTTGAAAGGTGATACAATTAAACAACCAATTCAAAGGTACCGGTGGAAGACGAAGCGCAAAATCGTCTTTGCAGACGAATGGAACATTACGTTAACCAAGTGTCAAGTTTGAACGAACTGTAAGACTATAGCCAAATTTGCACTGAAATACTATCATCACCGGGTGCCACTTTACAGCTTTTTGAAACTATTATAATTAATTGGGATGAAAATGTTCCTGTATAATACACACCAACACTATAATAGTATACTATTATAGTATAATATCTTACAAGCATGTCATTATTCTAAGTCGTTACAATGGAGCTGTGTATGGGGCAAGTCCAGAGGGGCTATCTCTACCACCTTACACATTCCTGAACAATGACAGGAAGAACTGGAAAGGGTGAGGGCAAGTCCAAATATGGGTTTATCACTCCAACTCATTTGTTTAGTACAACCCTCTTTTCTTAATCCATCCAAACATATTTGAGTATTTTATAATTATTCAAACGACCTACTAATGAATATGAAACAATCCCTTATATGGTTTGACTTTCAGTAAGAAAGTGTCTTGCTTCAGCATTTATAAACCCTTGTAATTTCCAGTTAAGTACAGTGAAAGCCACCACCATAAGACCTATACATTAAAGTGTTTTTAAGCATCGATACTGTGTCAGCGTGTGCATCCTTTTCATCTCAAAGCATAACCTGACTGGTTATGTTACCTTCAAACAATTTGAAAAACATTTGTGTCTAAAAGAAAATTCAGAAAACCACACTTGGTTACTGCTTTCTTGCAAACAGTACCACAAACACCACAATCGCTGCAGATGACAAAATTAATGTTCAAATGTTATCATGAATAATGGACAGCATAATATTTGTTTTAACGAAATAATTAATGTTCAACTTATGTTTCTAATAAATTATTATGAAAAAGACCAGTAAAAAGTAATTGAATACATTTCCACTTTTTTTTTTATTAGAATAAACGGTAGGCCTAGTTTCTTTTTTTAAAGTTGCATGGCCCGTTATCTCCGAAAGATTATTATCAGTGCCATTATTTTTTGTTTGAAGATTTTTTTTTCTCTGAACAAGCTTTGCAATAGACAGATGACGCTGTTTCAAAACGAAATACATACAAAAATCCATATCCATGCCGCGGACAATGCACAATATACATGTAATATACAAAATCGTTTGTACAATGGCCAATGTACGTGAGATAATGTCGAGATTCCGACAATGATTAATTTTTAGTTAACTACCACTTATCATTGGCGGGTTTTTATGCAATATCTTAAATGAAAGCTTGTAACATTTTTCGAATCTATAAAAATAGCTATTTTTAATAACTCTAAATTTTCGGTTGAAATCGAAAAAAAAAATCGGACCTGTCTTGAAGGACAATAAGATTTACTTTTGTTTCCATAATACTCAGTTATTTATAGTCAGTAACATCTACTTCGTTATTCTTTTATGCCAAGTGTCCTCTGCAATCATCATGCATCCTCTGTGCGCGACCTGACCTCACCCGTGCAAGACGCAATATCATCTTATTACTTCCTAAGCCTTTAAGTTATTTCTTTCTCGTACTTTTTCTTGTTTGTTACCGCGCTGTCACGTCTATCGTCGTGGGGCAATTAGACGCTAGCTGCCCCGTCAACTCTTCCATCAAGCCGAGGGTGGTACACGGAACGGAAACATCCGGAAATTGGACGACGTGATTAAAGATGGGATATTATAAGCACGGGGGTCTTTAACTATTTAGAGGAAGAGTGCGTAAACATTATACAGAGTCGGTTTAATGATTATATTGCATTTATTCTAAACCTTTAGATAGTAACTTAACGGTAGGCCTACATGTTGATTACATCATTGGTTTTTGACGAATACATTCATTCCAATCCTCTAGTTTTCAAGAAACATATCATAAAGGGATGGTACATCATTGGCTTTTGGAAGAGTGCATTCATTCCAATCCTCTAGTTTTCAAGAAACACATTTTGGTACATCATTGGTTTTTGGAAGAGTGCATTCATTCCAATCCTCTAGTTTTCAAGAAACATCACAAAGGGATGGTACATCATTGGTTTTTGGAAGAGTACATTCACTCCAATCCTCTAGTTTTCAACAAACATATCATAAAGGGACGGTACATCATTGGTTTTTGGAAGAGTACTTTCATTCCAATCCTCCAGTTTTCAAGAAACATAACATAAAGGGACGGTACATCATTGGTTCTGGCCGGGTTTGTAGATTGAAAACACCAACACTGCAAAAACTGGGGTGTTAAATTGATTCACTTGGTATCTATATGTGACAACACCGACATGGTGTTAGTTATCCCCATTGCTTTATCGGTGGTAAAATTAACACCATGTTGGTGTTGTCAAATATAGATACCAAGAGAATCAATTTAACACCCAGATTTTTGCAGTGAACCCTATAACACATCCATGTCAAAAACAAACGATGTGAAAATACCCGAAATATTTCAAACATGCTTTGCCAAAAACGTTCCCACTCTTGAGGGACCCAGGTCAACTGCCACACACAAATTCTATTAATACAACACTTTTCAGCGAGGTAGCGGTGACAAAAGTAACAAACACGTAAATCTGTTCTAGTAAGTTCCTCAACATCCGGATTCCACACTAGCGACAAATTCCCCAACACGCACGCCGTGTTGACAGGCGGTAGTCTAGCTCCCGCCACCCCCAGGGGAAAGGTACGGTTGATGATTTTTGCATTCGAATTGTAGTTGCATAGCTTTGCTGGATGGCACAAATTAAGATTCCCAAAGGCTAAAACAATAACTTCACTTAGCATGACAAGGTTCTCAACCAAAGACCAATATAATTTATACTAATCCGACTGGTGCCCCACGACTTATCAAAAAGTTGGCAATTAAATTTGCAAACCAACAACTCTCACTAAACAGAACCCTACGAAGTGTGGGACTGGTACGCCAGACACTCCATGCATGACGTCCGATTTTTCCCGATGGCCATTTAGGGATTCCTTATTCGGCAAGGAAACTCACCGTTGTAATAATGTTGGAAATGCTGTCGCACACGTGGTTAAGCTTTCATGCAAGAAGTCAATGTATTTATTTCAAGTGCAAATTCTAGCCCGTATTTCTTAATCAAAATATAATCAGTTGTCCAAAAGAAAGCGTTTAGTGAATATATTCTTATCTGGGCGGCCTACTACAATTCGCAACGTTGTCACGTCACGCATGGAGTGTCTGGCTCGTGTAGCCCTAACCCTTTAAGAAATAGGGCTCAATTAGAAAGTCAAAAGGAAATTGTTGGGCCTCCACAGAGAACGCTGAATCGTCTTAAATCTGTACTTCTCTAAACTTGAACTAAAATATCTACTACAATATCACCTATAGTGACGCCATGCATTGACGTCACAGGCTGCTACAACATACTTGTCTGCCAATAGTCTTCCATTTTGGGGGTCTTATTGCATGTAAAGAAAAGATGTGCGTCTAACTGCGCAGGGAGTGGAATATGGCTCCTAAAATAGCGGTACTAAGGCCGTGTCCGAATGAATGGCTTCGGCTGTGGCTACGGCCGGAACGCCCACGATTCCTATTCTTCAATGTTGTCGTTGCAGCCAACGGTCATGCCGTAGCCAAAGTCGCTTGATTCGGACACGGCCTAAAAAAATAGTCAGGTGGCTTAGTTAAATTACCGTGACCCGGTTGGACAAAAGCACCATTTCTGGCACAAAGCTTCCCTAGGGCCTACTAATTAGTGTTAGGGTAGGCATCATCCGGATTTTCACATTTCAAATTATCAAAATTTGTACACATGGGAAGGGGGCAGGACATAACTTCAGTTATAGGAAGGGAGTTCAGGAATAAGACTTACATAATGTTGTAGCCCTACCCTTCTATAGAGACTAATCACGAAGTTTGAGATCTTACCCTGCTAGGGATGAAATGTTATTGATTTTTGAAAATGTAATATTTAGCCGTATGTTTTGTCCACACACAATAGCAGCAACAATAGACAACCACTGGTGTGTGCAAAACATATGGGTAAATATTAAATCTTCAACAATCAAAAACAATTCATTCCTAAGGAGGGTAAGATCTCAAACTTCGTGGGTAGTCTCTACTAGGGATGGGCTACAACATTATGTAAGTCTTGTTCCTGAGCTTCCTTCATTACTGGAGTTATGTCCTCCCCTCCCATGTGTACAAAACAAATGGGGAACGATTTAAATTTGAAAATCTGGATGGTACCTTCACTAACATGAATTAGTAAGCCCTAATAAAGCTTTGTGCCCAAAATGGTGCTTTTGTCCGCCGTGTCCAGGTTATCTTGAAATTTAACACTATGCCACCTGACTATAAGACTAAGGGTGATGACGTAAAGTGAATTGGGTCAATACACTATAAACTACACCAGCTTCCTCTCAATCAGCGAATTCAATTGAAAATACTCATTATTATTAATATACTCACATTCACGGTACTGCATGGTTTGGCTCTGTCCTGCATTTAAAACATGTATAGCGCCCCGTACAGCAACGGAGGAAGAAAATAGACCAGTAAGTCTGAGATCCAGGGTCTGAGATCCATTAGCAATACTCTACTTAATCACCGGTCTCGCTTGGCCAGTTAAGTGGAACTGTGTCTTTTCCATGGCCCTAATAGCACACAAAGACATTGGAATTCACTGCCTGAAATCCTTTAGAAAAATAACACGTGCAACATTAGGGCCATGTCACAGGAGGCAATTTACAGGCAACCAGTTCAAGGCAATCTCCAAGAAGAAAAGTCAGTCACATTTTAAATTTTCCCATAGTTTTCTTGAGGATTGTAAGACATTGTTAGAAAAAATAACTCCTGTGCAACCGAAGAGTTTCTTTTGCATGCGGTGCATTTAGTTACCTCCAAGTTGGCAGTAAAAATTGCCCTGTGTGACATTGCCCTTAGTCTATTACAGTTGCAACTGAGCACACACTGTTCACGCTTGCATTTTCCACCAGTTGAAAATGTATTTTATTCAAAACAGGCGCTTGTTGGATATCTCTTTCACAGGGAAAGCTTTCCTTTAAAAATGCCGTCATTAGTAATTTAGTATCAGGCCTACATTATTTTGATTCAAGAGGGGTAGGTTATAGACTCCTGCCAAGCCGTTGGACTAGCTGTTTAAAGTTCCACTCAAACGGCACAAGTTCATGTGCAATTTCATCAGCAGAGGGCGCTGTTATGAATCTAGTCCTCGCACCTCGGAGTGATGTGTGACAGCAAAGATAATTTTGATCCCATCGTCCATTCTGTCCATCTGGTAAAGAAATAATTGCTGACAAGTGAAATCATGTGCGTGTGAAGCCATTTGTAAGAAAGTAGGACTGGATTTGTCGCGAGGCACGTCTCCGCGCGTGCACAATATTAATGCAAATAACAGAGACTGGTTCAGAGACTTCTGTCAAATAGACCATTGAGAACCATAAAGGGAGTCTACACGAATGGTAAACATTATATTCATAGGTGCTTATTAAAAACTGCCTTAAAAGACAAATGGTTATTAAACACCCAAGTCAACATTGGTAAACGACCGTAAGTGCTTCCATTCTTTGCACAAATCAAGATATTTGTAATAAAACCAACCTGTGAAAATGTCAGCTCATTTCGTTGTTTCATTTGTGAGAAAACGGTAAAAATACATTCAGCATTTTTTGTACGCGTTCCTATATAGGCAGAGTTTTCGTCTCACTGAGACGAAAGCTAATTTTGGATCTTATTTCATTTATCATTTAAAAATGATAACACTTCATGCAGCAATATTTCAAGGAAAGTTTTCTACCATCATTATATTTATACCGTGTATAAGGTTTATGTGAATCTGTGAACATTTAATAGTTTTTCTTCTGACCAAAGTTGAGGTGGGGAAGGTAGAATACAGGATTGATATTCATATTTTGTTTTATTTGTATCAGTCTGAAAGATGATTGATTTAATCAAGAAGAAGATCATACCAGTACCAATCTTCCTTAAAGAAATATCTCTGTCTGAAATACTGTCAAAGTCGAGAAAATCGAATTTGAAGACCCCGATTTTAATTTAGATTGTAACAATCGAAATTAAGTACAAAGTGTTTACATGCTGAAAAGTGTGCACGGTTTTTCGCAATTTTCTCAGACTCGGACGACGGATTCAGCCCAAATGTTCACAGGTTTTTTTCATAAATATTGAACCACACTAATAAGTAAAAACATTGCATTATCGGCTTTACCAATCCTATAATTCACATCTAAACACTTACAAGATATATTTCCCCGTCCGGTGTTTTGTTTTTTTGTTTAAAAGTGGTACGGTCATTTCTCCTTCATAATGGGTACGTTTGTATTTGTTTCCCTCCTGCTAGAAAGTCAAGTAACCAGCAACAGCACTTTTCTTATATTTCCATGTTGCCCGTTACGATTTTTATCTTATTACAAGATTTAAAAAAGGGAAAACGCCAACTTTAGGGCTGATTAGCTCAGTTGGTAGAGCGTTTGTATGTTTAGCAAATGGTCACAGGTTCAAATCCCGCTCCAGTAAATTTGTCATTATTCACACCAAACCTGATTTCAAAACGCACCCAGTTTCCCTTGTGGCTTATTGCCTGATAAGATTTTTTTTTAAACACAGTTTTCAGATTGAAAATTGTTCTCAATTTATTTCCAATCACCATTGAATTATACATGTTTTTAAAAGTCTTCCGAGCGATTAGACAGAATAAATGGCATGATAAATCCGCCAACAGAACTCAACGCGGGTCGTCGTCCACCGGCTCGTGACTGTAAGCTCAGACAAACACCCATTGATCTTGCTTCTAAACACGGGTTATTTTAAGAATTGTTGACATGACAGGATCGAGCGGTCGTAGATTTTCCGAGGATGCAGGCTCAAGGAAAGCTGTCATCAACTACCTGTTTTCCACACTGAGTGAGAGATCTCCCTGCGTCAAATGTCACCAAGCTTGTACAAGTATAGGATACTTCTGCTTGACAAAATTAGTTCTGCTTTATAAGCAGAACTTTCCAGGGAACCAGTCAATTATACATAACATGGTAGTATGGCTGGGATCCTGTTTCTGCTCAGCGAGACTTTTCGGTGCTTACTTCATCAATCATCAGTTATTATTATTATTATTATTATTATTATTATTATTATTATTACCAATGATGCCTTGAGAGCGAACTTAATCACTGTAGCTCAGAAGCCTGAGGAAACCTGTAGTTAAGGATGCTTACTTTCTGAACCACAAAAAACCGGGGTAACCCCAACTCTTCCACGATAAATGTTCTGGGTTCTTTTACGTGCACCACCTATCCTAGTACACGGGACCTACGGCTTGATGTCCCATCCGAAGGACAAAGCAATTATGGTAAAGTGACTTGCTCAAGGACACAAGTGTCGCGACTGGCCAGGCTGGGATTCAAACTATACAAAACATGTTGTTGTTGTTGTTGTTGTTGTTGTTGTTGTTGTTGTTGTTTTTTTTTTTTTTTTGGGGGGGGCTGGTAACCTGTTCCTGCCAAACAAAATTTGTAAATTTGATTTATAAAATCGAAATAAGCAGATAATTAAGATTGTGCATAATGCATAAAGATGTACACAAGACACAAACCATCAACATTTTCTCAGTAAACAACGGGACCATCTAAGTTAATATCTTCACTAATCTTATTATCCACACCATGCAGAGTTTCAATTAATCACCTTCTTAATATCTTCACAGTTTGATTTTATACCGTGTAGTGAAAATACACATGGGAATAAATGACGCTTAAAAAAACCCAATGATTTACAATTTGTTTGTGTCCAGAGCACAAAACGATTATGCTTACCAGATTAAGGTTACCATGTAACACCATGTCACATCATAGAGTTTCTCTATGGTCACATGTACCATCATAATGTGACTGGTATCCTGCTCATTTTTGCTTAGCAGATTTTAAAGCAATATTTCCCTGCTTAAAAAGCTCTATGATTATCGAGCCCCGACAATACAGCAAGGGGGTCTTTGCTCTATGATCTCACCGTGGAAAAAAACGACGAAATTTAATACAGTGTTGGAACAGCGTCAATGCCGAGTAACAATTTGATTTATATGACTGGCCATAATGGATGCTTGGAAAGCCAATGACAACATCAAGGGCTTGATAATGCGCCTCGGAGTCCGTCCACTCGACCGTGTGGTAATTCCAACCGGCGCGACGGCTTGCAGGCCGGAGCCAGTTGATGAAAATAATTGATTGCGATTTAATTGCTCTATAACAACAGCACGGGCTCTGTGCTCCTCACTCTCAGGTTTCACACATATTTTATTTAAAAAAAAAGGTTTATGCAAGATGAAGTTGTACACAACATTTTAAAACACAAATCTGTAGGATATTTCGAAGAGTATCTGCTGGATTGTTTATTTAATTTGTCACTGCAAACAATACAAGTCAATGGTAACATTGAGCTATTACAGCTCCATAATGGTAAAGCAACCAGCTGGGTCCAATTACTGGGCTCTTCTTACCGAGGAGTTGTGCGCTTTCGGCGCCCCATCAAGCGGTGTGATTCGATGTGTCTTTTAAAGGTAAAATACAAGACTGGTATTCATTAAAATGTTTTTTTTTAGTATCAGTCTGATAGCTTACTGATTATCAAGTTTATACCAGTACCATTCTCCCATAGAAATATTTCTGTCTGAAATACTATCAACGTCGAGAAAATAGAATTTGAAGATCCTGATTTTAATTTCGGTTGTAACAATCGAAACTAAGTAAGAACTCTGCACTATCAGCTTTACTAATCCTGTTTTATCTTTAAGCACATAATTCTGCGGTTAGCAGTGGCATGACATTCTGCAAAGAACACACATCAAGGCAGTGTCCGAATTTGTAGCAACGGCTTCGGCTACGGCTACGGCTGGATCGCTGCGTCATCATGCCTTGAAGTATAGGACGTCCTTAACAACCCCCTTAGCAACAGTCGTAGCCGTAGCCGTCGATTCGGATACGGCCTATATTGCAAGGGAGTTAGAACCTGTGGCTATAAGTTAGTATTTGGCTACTATACGGATATAGACTTGTCCATACTTCCGCCATACCTGTCATGTTCCCTATGTGTGCACTGACAGTAATTAGTACAGACTATTCGTATCCAAAACAGGGATCAGACTAAATTGACCTTTCAGCCTCGATTTGATTAATACATTGTTTCAATGGGAGGGAAAAAAGTGAGGTTGTACCACCATGATAAAGGTCTTTCGATGAAGCTGAAGCCGATTAGCCGTAGCCGCAGCTGCTTCCTTCTACCGTAGTTACGCCGGCAACAGCTTTCCAGAAACCTTTTTTTTTTATATTAGAGTCGGTAGTTTTTTCATATATTATATATTTAAAATTGGATAAGAGAAGGAGTTATGCTCTTTCAAAAACATGGCTTCGGTTTCGGGCCCGGCTTAGGGCTACGTCATGTTGTAAAACTTGAACTTGGGTATACGGGGTTTCAAACGGGCAGAGTTAGCTTATGGCGGATCCGAAAGCGAGGGTTCGAAAGTCCCCAAATCACAACGAGGCTACTAAGGCTTGTTATCCGCATCCAGCGACTTTGGTTACGGCTATGCCCGTTGGCTGCAACGATATCATTGAAGATTGGGCCGTCTCGGCAAGCCGGCCACTGCCGAAGCCGTTAGTTTAGACACGGCCTTTTAGATCACTGATCTCTGGATGCTTGTGCACAAGACCGTGAGGTCGTCACACACAAGCGGCGGCCATTTTGAATTTAGCAAGACAAGAGCCTGATTAAATACACACAGTGCGTATATTATGGAATGAATTTTGATTCATTAACCAGTTTTTCGTTATTCCTAAGCTTGTTTAATGAGCCCACTTTGTCATTTTATTCACTGTATACTTCTTTTGAAACTTTGCATCAAAACGTGCACGGCACGTGTTGAGAATATTGTACCATCATGCAAGTTTCAAAATGGCGTCCACTGACTTCAACGAACACGTGCAACAGACTACCGGGTGCCTCAGATCGGTTTGGTTTCTATGTAGCCGAGAGTGACACTGTCTTTTTTACGTCATGATTACGAATTACGCAATAACATACACTATTAATTCTCCCTGGTCAAAAATTGACCTGGGTCAGGATTATCCCGGGTGCAATTTTTTCTTCTGCAGTTCCAGAATTGCCATCCTCGAAATCGTTTTCCAATTTTCCTTTCAAGGATTCTCTTTTTGGAATCGATTAAAAAAAAATCCCCATTGAAATCATTACGACAGTGGCAATTTTGGACTGTAGAAAAAAACAACATCCGGGATATGGGTCACAATGAGCTATGACCTCAAATAGATTTGACAAACCCCATAAACCCTTTGCATTGCAGTCCACAAAATTACATCACAGCATAAGAAATTTTAAAATTCTTCTAAAAAAAGAACAACCATTTTCAAAACCCTACATAATATTTTAAGTCATACTTTTGGGTTGCACATGATCAAGTGTAACCTCGTTTCCAGGGGCCAGTACGCAACACTCTCTGTTATTAAAACAGAGACAGGAAAACGAGCAGCGCGGCAAGATCGTCTGGGATGAGATTGTTGGCTCTAAGTCCTTCCACTGGACCTCGGCACATTCTGGAAAACTGGATTTAACGAGGACGTTTGTGGTCTCCAAAAAATGACCTACGACCTGTTCTTAGCTGTGCCGTAAAGAGACTTGCGCTTATATCTCTCCATGTCTTGTTTCTGCGCATTTGGGCAGGTTTCTATCCCTTCAAAAAGTAGCCTACAAAAAGTGGCCTAAGGGCCTTGTGATGGGAAAATTGCATAAAAAAATAATTAAAAAAATACGTTCGTTTCGCGCACGCTTTATTGTTCCACTCACTAAAGTTAACTATAATTGTCAACTATAATTGATGAGAACTTGAAGAGGTGAGTTTTAAAGTTCTATACATAAGTTTAAGATATATTTACAGAAATATATACAGGAAGTTGAAGATTTATTTCTATTTTTTTTTTATTAAAGGAAATAATTATTTTTAAACGTATGATACATATTGTTGCAAAGTGATCTTATGAAACTTTCACAATCGAGCTGCGCGGTCGATGGGGAGAGTACATTTGTGTGAATCCCTCTTCCCAGGTAACAAGAGTGCTCGTAACATTTTTGTTTTTATTTCGGTTATTATTTTGCAGCCGAATGTAAACCACCATAACAACTACCAGGCTTTGACACTTGCGCAATTCAGGCTATATTTCCCCCACTAAAATAAACCGTAAGAAGCCACTTGGAAATGAATGAGAAAACTGCCGTGCTTTTAGGGCCTTTTTAAAAATTGGTGCAAGAAAATGTATCATAGTACACTCTGAAAATTCCCGGGTCGTAATTGACCCGAATTCCGGGCCGCAGGGGACCAGGCTTATTTCTAGGTAAGTATGACCCGGAATCTTTATCGAAATAACCCACAATTGTGACGCAGAATCCCAGTCAAAATCCTTTTTTTTAAAAGCAGTTTCCTGGTCAGCCTGACCCAGAAATGGGTCAGATTCTCTGGGTCCCGGTGTCGCGGTCTCAGGTTTCCGGCGTGCTCAGCTTTCCAGATGAACAAAATAATAGGGTACAATGACGTCATGCCATGTCTGCGCGCAGCAGACGAAAGTCGTTCGTTTCAGTGCCGTGCTGAGTCGTATGTACATGTAGTGTCAGGATCCCATGCATCGGATCAGGGTGACGGATCACGCTGAAGCTGTCATGGCAGCCTCCTCGAGCAAAGGACGTGCGGATCGTTTTAACGAATTTCGTGTGAAGAATGCTTAAATCATCCGTTACTTAGACAGCGGTCTGTATGCAGACGGGTCGACGGATGGGCAGAAGAGGTTGGTTCGTTATCAAACCAAGAATTATTCGTATGATGAGGCCGGTAATAATCGTATGATTAGTACCATGATGTCACCCGGAAATCCAAGCACGCCGGAATACTGAGACCATGATGCCCGCGTGCTGAAATGCCTGGCTACGTCATCCGGAAAACTGAGCACGCCGGAAACCTGAGACTGCGACGCCGGAAACCTGAGACTGCGACACCGGAATCAGGGTCGTTTTCTGACCCGAGAGTTTTTTTTAAAAGTGTATTGGGCGTAGTTTATCGCCTAATAGTTTCTCGCTGATTGGGGGCACTGGTTCCCTTGACTACTTAGAAGGTAGATACCATTGCGGAGAACTCATTTCACGTTCAATTTACATTATGTTGATGCAATAACAATAGACGCAGGTGAAGGAGTACGGTAACTTCTAGGCTAACTGGCCGCGTGCGCTCAAAGCGCTTGAAGCAATTTCACGTTCATTATTCCATTAGAAATCTAGACAAAATTTGCATAATCGTTCTCCTTTTTTTAACGTCAGTTTTCTATAATAAAATCATTGGCCTGTCGAGGCTTCCGTCCGTGGCGCCCGTTCCTCTTCATGTTCATGGTGACGTATGTGTAATTGTCATACGACGGCGATGGTGGCGATACACAGTCATACTCGTCGTCTCGATCTTTCTCGTCTTTCACGAGATCGGACGAGTCGTCCTCGTCCTCGTCCACGATGCACTGGAGCTCGGAAGTCCGACTTCTGACCTGGAGCCTCTCCACGGCCACTTCCTGTCTGCGCTGCTCCCGCAGCTCGGCCAACTCGACCTGGGCCCGTTTCAACTCTCGTCTCGTGCCCTTCACGAGAAAATACAGGATCAGGATCATCATGAAGAGCGCCAGCACGGCGAACGTCACAAACCCAATGATCATCCCCTTCTGGAAGTTGTCCAAGCCCTGTCCCGAATGGGCGCCCGGATGAGGCCCCGGGAACGAGGTTGGGGTCACGCAGGTCACGACTGGTAACGCGATGCTAATGACGATAATACCGATGAACAGCCCAAATGTCTGGTTGGGGTTTGTCAACTGTAACGACGCCATTTTGAATTCTCACCAACGGGATTTTCGCACTTAAACTTGTCTTAAAACCAGGAATTGAGACGTCACAACAACCTGCAAGAAAACAAGTGAAAATTGATAATATTATTAGTTGATGGTTGATGTTTTTTTTTTCTCAAAAATTACAAATTCAAGTAACGAAGCAAAATAGTTTGCTACGAAATAAAACTGAAAAGCCTGATGATTGTTTCCAGCAAAGCGCATTAAACGCAAGTGTTGCAACTCAGAACATCTATTTTCTGCGTCACACTGTCGGAACTATTAGGATCGATTTCAGAAAAGAGCCCTGATTTATTTGGTTCATTGTATTCCAAATGACCCCTTGCACGCACGTCACACGCGGCGACTGTGCCTCCCTCACCATGTTGGGAGTCACTGGGAGGTAAGCATGTATACGCCGCGACAGTTACAATGCGCCCTACAATGTATTACACACAGGGACACAGGCTACCAAAATGGCGCAACCAAGATTATTGTGATGATGACGTCGGGTGAATTGGGTCAATACAACGAAGGTGATTTGTTATTATTGTGACATCACACTCTGCTTAGCAATTAAGATTGATACACACATTCTCAAGATCAATGTTTGAACTTTATGAACACTGGCGGAATCGATCCCTGCACAGGAGCATTCCCATCGTACCCCGCAGTCGATAACAAGTAAAGTCACAGAAACAAACGATACCTGCAACAGAGTATGTATGACCAAACACACAGTGTAACGAATGATACCTTTTTGTTCCATTGCCTACAGCACCATTGACAAATGTTATTTCTAAATCAGCAAAAGGGACTTAATTTAGTGAATTTATTTATTTTCTTTTTAACTTAATGAAACCAAGAGATCCCCCAAAGTCACCTGTATAAGGCTAAAGATTTCTGCGTAGAGAGAGAAGCTTGACAGCGAAGAAATGCCCAGTTTCGATATGGGATTAAAACCCCAAATAGAATCAACCCACGTAATCAGGTGAGCACTGGAAACCCAATCCACATGCAAAGCCCCGGTCCGGGATGGGATTCGAACCGGGGACCACAGAGGTGAAAGTCATGGCAAAACACCATGAACCAACCCGATACCCCAATTTGACTGGAATGAAAGCAAAAAAATAAACACACAAAACGCACCTTTGTATGAATTTCTATGCAAAAGTCTTGACGACATTCTCAAACCGCTAACCGATGCCAACCTCAATTTGTCACAGCGGTGCTAATTGGTGGGTATACTTAAGTTCCGTATAGTTTGTGTAAATGACCGTCTACTCACTGTTCATACGTACAGGTGCCGTGTATATTTTGAAGAAATGTTTTATTCATTTACTAAGCTAACGGGTGATGTTTTAAGTGAAAATCACCAAATTGTGTTTTTTAAGAGCCAAAAATCTGGGGGGGGGGGAATGCATGGGTTATCCCCTCTAGACAAAAAGTGGAGGGGGATATATCCCCCACCCCTGGTATTTACGCCCATGATAATGGTAAATCATTGTTTTATGCCTAGTTTTTTTTCTTCTTCGTGTTATTATTCTTTTTCTTTATGCTATCTTGCCGTACATTTTTAAATGCATTTTGTGAAAAAAATGTCCCTTTGACGCTCGGCATCTTTTTGGCAACTCTGCTGTATTAAAATGCATATGTTTGGACCGCAATTGAGATGTGCAACATCTCATCATGTTTAATTTATAAAGGGCTTTGTCTCTGAAGTAGTGATTTTGTTTTGCTGTTAGGCAATCCTCAGGCTTTGATTACCATTAAACATTTTCTATTTTTACTCCGCACACATAAATAAAAAAGATGTGTAAATCGGCAGACAAATTATTCATTTATTTATTACATTTCTTTACCCAGGGTATACATGCCCCAAACAGTTACTGTACCGTTTTCCATTGAGGCCATGTTTACATTATACATCTTTAATGTCTCCAGCCTCTTTGTCTGTATTGTATTTTCTTTGATTGCTATCACTTTCCCGCTTTATTCTGGATCCCTTCCCATAATTCCCTACTCCCTTTTTTCTATTATGGATCTGTTTTACGTCTGTGCTATGTCGAATGCAGGTCCGGTTCGGATCGAAATCTAAAGCAAACCCCCTACTAGTTTTTATATTTACTGTATTAATTGACAAAGCACAGTGTATTAGTTCAATTTAAACAACAATCACAAAAACAAGTGGATTTATTAAAATGAATAACGAGTATTATATAGAAGATGTTAAATCATAAAGTGACTTGAGAAATTCGGTTTAAAGCAAACGCAAATTGTATATTGACCCAATGCACCTGACGTCACCATTTGGGAAGTCAATGTCCTTGCGTGTTACAGTGTGTGCGCATTTTAGGCGACGTGACGTCACGCTTACCATAATTTTACATGCAATCTGACGCCCAAAATGATGAGAGTGGCAGACAGTAGCCAAGTGTGACGTTGGTGAAAGGGTCAATGGTGTAAGTTTATGCATTTATATGGGCCCAATTTCATAGAGCTGCTTTAACGGCTGATTTTGTGCGTACTGTGCAATTTCCATTTCAAAGCGCTGCTAACAATTTCAAAACGTCAGCTCAGCGCTATAGGGTCCTTTATTTCAATTTCATATCAGTTATAATCAATAGGGCCTGAAGTCTAGAATGGCTATAATTCTGCAGACTGGTTCCCGGCCCCTACATCGTTTACGTTGACTGTATAATTATAGGGACCGGTTGCGGGTAATGAAAATTAGCATATACATGGCAGAGTTCTGACCGGTATATGCTAACTAGAACTAGCATATAGGCTACGTAATCCCATAGTGCAATGCGGCCTTTACTCTAAACATGACGGACGCAGAATCTCAGATCGTGCAGACTAACATTAGCTTGAATTTGCATGGTGAAGGTTGGCTCACTATATCCGGGTGAAGGGTTACGATACACACGTGTGCTAGTGTCAAACAACAACATGCACTCGTCACGAGCATAGCCAACGTCATCTCTAAAACTAGAAAATTGTTACTGCGCCCGGGCAAGCGAAGGCCAATCAAAAGCGCCATGTCGTTAGTAACTACTGGTCCCCGTATACAATCAGAACGGGAACGATGTAGGGACTGGGAGCTAGTCTAATAATTCTGGAGAAAATCACCAAACGCCGGAGATAAGAATTTTCTCCGAACAAAATGTTTCATTTATCTTTTGGGAGGATTATGTCTAGTCTGATGCCCTGACCCAAGTTTCCCTGACGACTCTCGCTAAAACTCGTAGTTCAGGTATCACCCATCACGGTTAAATATAAAGCATGACGCTACGTGTCAGGGCCGGGGTCATCACCACCATCTTGTATACACCGGAAGCTACATAAACTTTTAGTCGTAGGTGAGTTTTCTTCAGCCACGTTAGTTAATAGTTGATACAATTGCAACCAGTGCAAATTGCTTCAACTTGAGTGTGAACAAAAAAAACCCCAAATAATAATGATAATAACAACAATAAAATAATAAATAACTAAATAAAATAAATTAATGTCCGATCATCAACGATATGAACCAATCGTTGACGACGAGTTCGGAACATTTTGATTATTTTTCGGAAATGGAGAAATTCCTTTTTGGTCACGTGACGTTGGGTGATACCAGACCCTAAAATCGACAGAGAACAGTCTGAGATTATTGGGTCTGGGAAACTGACCAGATTATGTTCTCAATAAGCTCAAATTACAAGTCAAATTGTACTAGGGACATTATAGTATACCGAAGCAACGAAATGAGAAATAGACAAGGATTGATATCTCTTGAATCATGTAAACCGTGAGGGTTTCTTTTTTTTACAGCGGGTCAAAGCCAACTCGAACATCGCGTGCATACAAATACTCCAGACGGCGTGTTTTATATTGAGGCTGATTTACGAGACAAGCATCTCGGACTAAATGTGTTTAATAATTCATTGATGTCCTTAATGGAGAGAGCCCGTTCCAGGTAAAACGCAATGCTAACTGAAGGTAATGGGATGCATCGAGACCTTGGCAAGGTTGGCACGGTGTTGCTGCGGCGTATTTACAATGGAAACAGTTGCAGGAGGCCCCGGGGCCTTTCATTGGGGATGTAGAGTAACTTATCCTGCCGGGTGTGGGGTGACTTTTCCTGGGGTGCATTTGCTAAGTTGGCTTAGGTGGAAGAGATGGGTCTGGGGGTGGGGTGTACGCCTCTTTAGTTCAAAGACATTTGCTGTATCTGTATCTGTATATTTCAGCCGGTAAAAATTTTTAACAGACACATCAAACCAGCTTGCGCGCAATGTGTGGATGGGAGGCCTTAATTTATCACGCTGCCACCATTTATTTGAAGTCTTCGGACAAAAAAACACATCTTGAATAGGAGTCGTCAGGGATGTAAACAAGCAAGCAAGCAAGCAAGCAAGCAAGCAAGCAAGCAAGCAAGCAAGCAAGCAAGCAAGCAAGCAAGCAAGCAAGCAAGCAAGCAAGCAAGCAAGCAAGCAAGCAAGCTAGCAAGCAAGCAAGCAAGCAAGCTAGCAAGCAAGCAAGCAAGCAAGCAAACAAACAAACAAACAAATTTTATAAAAAAAAGATGTGCCTGCCACCACGAGCCACTGGTCATTAAAACAAAAAAACACAAAAAAAAACCACATACAATTATTTTTGTTTATTAACATCAAAAGCCTAAGTGGTTTTTATTTTGGCGTCACACTTTACTTAGCATTTAAGACTGATTCGCAGCTAAGATCAATCTTAGCTCTTTTTGAAATCGCCCCCGTGGAATTTTTTTGAATCAATCCCCCCTTAAAAAAAAACCCAACCAACTCGGATGTAACTTAATGTTCGCTCGGATTGTCAGGACTAGTGTCTGGGGGAAAAAACGTGCAGAACTGCCCTCCGTGTGACGAGTCCCTAATTCACCTCATGACCGAGAGCGTCAGTTGTGCCATTGTAACAGTGACCAAGATTTGTTTCGCTCCCGTCGTCGGGAAATCCCCTGGGAACAAGTGCGCCATTGTGGCTCGTGACATGCGGTAACCCGACCCCCGCGTAAGAAAAAAAAAGAGAAAAACAAAAAAAACTCGAATCACTTTTATTAATGCAATCATGATGCGCAGACGGACTGTGGGGAGCGTCGCGAGGGAAATCGTGTTCGTTTTTCTCCGGGTGGGGGGGGGGGGCGTATTACAAACTGCTCGTCGAAGTCTGATTGGATAGAAATACTCATCCATTTTCTTTGATTGACTTCTCTGAGGTTAATGGCAGGCATGCACCGCTGTAGTAATGCAAATTGGTGATAACTGTTGGATGTAATTGCGGTTTACGGTTTCAAATCGAAGCGGAAATTCGTGTTTTTTCTCTCTTTGTTAAGTCCTCGCGGGGGGGGGGGGGGGGCAGGCTCTGTTTCCGCGGGCAATATTCAGCGGCGAATCGGGTTTCGGAAGCGAACAGGACACAGTTTGGCACTCCATCGGTCGGTGGCAAATTTAAAGATATGATACACTGGAAACGTACATTCATTACAATTCCCAAGTTTCAGGAAAATACGAAATTATTATTTTAAGAAATTATTAAAAAGGGATGGTACATCATTGGTTTTTGGAAGAGTACATTCATTCCAATCCTCTAGTTTTCAAGAAACATCTTATAAAGGGATGGTACATCATTGGTTTTTGGAAGAGTACATTAATTATTCCAATCCTCTAGTTTTTATGAAACATATCATAAAGGGATGTTACATCACTGTTTTTTTAAAGAGTATATTCATTCCAATCCTCTAGTTTTTTTTGGTTAAACATATCATATAGGGATGGTATTATTAGATTTTGGATTAATACATTCATTCCAATCCTCAAGTTTTCATCTGGAGACTCACCTGTCCCAACAGATGAAGAAGACCCATTAGCTACTTAGATGATGTTGCCAGGGACATGCAACAAGAACTAAGACCTAGCCTGCCCAACAACTGACAGACAAGCCTGGATATAAATTGTGGACTTGATCTCGGCCGCGGCCGAAGGATGATGATGATAAGTTTTCAAGAAATATATCATAAAGGGATGGTACATCATTGGTTTTTGGAAGAGTACATTCATTCCAATCTTCTAGTTTTCAAGAAACACATCATATAGGGATGGTACATTATTGGTTTTGGGAAGAGTACATTAATTCCAATCCTCTAGTTTTGGAGAAACACGTCATAAAGGGATGGTACATCATTGGTTTTTGGAAGAGTGCATTCATTCCAATCCTTTAGTTTACAAGAAACATTAAGGGGATGGTACATAACTGGTTTTGGGAAGAGTACATTCATTCCAAACCTCTAGTTTTCATGAAACATATCACAAGGGGATGGTACATCATTGGTTTTTGGAAGAGTACATTCATTCCAAACCTCTAGTTTGCATGAAACATATCATAAAGGGATGGAACATCATTGCTTTTTGGAAGAGTACATTCATTCCAAACCTCTAGTTTTCATGAAACATATCACAAGGGGATGGTACATCATTGGTTTTTAAAATAGCGCATTCGTTCAAATCATCTAGTTTTTGTGAAACATCATAAAGGGATGGTACATCATTGGTTTTTGGAAGAGTGCATTCATTCCAATCCTCTAGTTTTCAAGAAACATATCATAAAGGGATGGTACATCATTGGTTTTTGGAAGAGTACATTCATTCCAATCCCTCACTATTCATGACACCTTTGAAAATATTATGTTAAGTTTTACACAAACAAAAAGGGCTTACTTACGTTTTGTAAGTGATTTTGTAACCGCATTTATGCATATAAGTGATTATTATTTTGACTTCTGGAGTCGCATTGAGCAACGGTAATTAGTCAGTCTTCGAAATGCCCTTTTGACTGGCTCGGATAGTATATCAAAAGGACATATTTCTCTCGAGGAATGAATGTCAGTGGTGTTGCAGATTGAAACTAATTGATTCTCCGATAGTCACGTTTGCTCAGTTTGCAAAGGCGGTCCATCGGGCTCGACTAATTCACGAAGATCTAATACTCATCTTCAGTCGAGTTGTCAATACCACCGTTAGTGATTCGCCCTGCTCAGCAATGAGGGACTTTTGAGACGCTGGCGGCAGTAGACACAGCAGGCCTTTTTTGACAGTTCTGAGCTGGCCCACACATGCTCAGTATTGCCCGCGTAGTTCTGAGCATGCGTACTACTGGTGATAACTGTAAAGGACCGTCTAAAAGTCTCCCATTAAAGATCAATTCATGGTCTAAAAACCCATCTCAACTCACTTTTGTTTTTATTTAATCGCTTAAAAGTAGAATACAGGATTGGTAAATCATCCAAATTCTATTAAATACAATCGTCTGAAAGATTGATACGAAGTTCATATCAGTACCAGTCTTCCATAGAAATATTTCACTCTGAAATACTGTCAAAATCGAGAAAATGGAATTTGATAAAGTCGAGAAAATGGAATTTGAAGAACCCGATTTTAATTTCGGTTGTAACAGTCGAACTTAAGGACAATGTGGTTACATGCTGAGAAAAAGTGTGCATGGGTTTTCGCAATTTTCTCCTGACTCGGATGACGTATTGAGCCTAAATTTTCACAGGTTTTTTTTTCGTGGATATTACTGAATCACACAAAGTAAGAACATCGCACTGTCAGCTTTACCAATCCTATATTTTATCTTGAAATCGGGACGGTATTTTTCATCCAAAATCTAATCGCTTGCATCGTTCCCTACGTGCATGTCTGGCCAATTCATTGCAAAAAAATCCCCCGGGGCTTTCCGCGTCAGACGGCCCCTAACGGTTTAGATAAGAACGAAATCAAATTTTGGAGTCACTATGAGTAATAATCTTGGGAAATCAGAGAGTTCATTAGGATACCTGTTTTTTTTTTGAAGAAGTGAAATTTGAACATGCCAAACGAGCAGCGTACTGTGGATGTTCGCACTGCTTTTTGTGAAAAACAAGGCCGACCTACGTTGACCACGTGAGATAAATTAATAAGAACTGATACTTTGGTTGAAATGATTGTTTAATGTTTGTCTTTGTAATTTAATCCTGAAGCTGATAGGGGTATTTGTTTTGTTTGACTCCATCGTTTGAACAATCAAAATTAAGTTTTCAATGAAAGTAAACAAAATATTATGTTATCAATTCGTTTTGGCAATGTTTGAGTTAAAGGTAGAATACAGAATTGGTATTCACGGGAAATTAGTTTTGTTAGAGTCAGTCTGAAAGCTTACTGATTATAAAAGTTCATACCAGAACCAATCTTCCACAGACATATTTCTGTCTGAAATACTATTAAAGTACTATTTACTTTCGGTTGTAACAGTCGAAATTAAGGACAATGTGTTAACATGCTGAAAAGTGTACACGGTTTTTCACTATTCTCTCCTGACCCAGACGACGAATCGAGTCCAAGATTTCTTAGGTTTGTTATTTCAAGTATATATATATATAGTATTGAACCACAAAAGGTAAGAACACTGCACTATCAGCTTTACCAATCCTACATTTTACCTAAAATTAATTCTGCATTTTACCTAAAATTAATTCTGCATTTTAGGCAGTGCCCCTTTGGTTAGTTAAAAATCGTCAGTAAAAGTTCACCAATTGGAATGTTTTATTACAAGTAATAATAATATTCATAAGTACCCCAGACAGTTTAGACAATCCTATTGGCTAAGAAGTGGTCACATGACCATTTCTAAGCGACTTTAAACGGCTGATAAAGACACAGCTGGGGCTGTTTAAAACCAGTTAGATTGTGATTGGCCCCTGAACATGAATAACAAAACTTGAGATTTTGTTATCCTTTAACTTAATATTTTGCATAACTTTACTTTTTTCAAAATAATAAATACACATTTCTTAAAGATGGTTACTATCACAAACATACAAAAAATGTATGAGGTACAATCATAATATTTTAAAGAGAAAATGTTAATAAGGAAATAAAATGGAGTTTTAATAAAAACCCTTATTTATAACATATATATACTCAATTCAAATGATCATTCGAACTGTTTTCTTTGTTTATTTTCGTTTTCTTAACTTTATTAGTTTATTAATCCATTCATTTCTGGTTTCACTTTCAGTCTATTTATATTATAAACTTACTACTTGTATTAATACTATTTTTTTAATATTAATTTATCTATATTTATGTTTTTTTATTTTCATTAACGATACACTGTAGTTTATCCATCGTGCTCCAGCCGATTTTACCTTGAAAAATGAATCCAGATGTTGAATTGCTATATTTGACCAAAGTGATCAACTTTCAAATGAGGATATCGGACGAAAAAAAAAGTCCATCAACAAATAAAATGCATCAACGAATAAAACCCATCAACGAATTAAAAAAAAATTGTGTGTGGAGAACAATAAAGAAACTCTGCGCGCTGCCTGCTCAATTTCATCCGGTTGCTTTACGACCATATAGTTACGGTATAATTATATACAAAATTAGAGGGAGAATTCGCGATGTCACGCACGGAACTCCGCTGACCCACCGTGGGCGAAAATCCCTATGGGTCAATCGCATACAAAATGTCCACTTAAAAAAATGGATGCTGTGTAAACTGATGAGTGACCAGTGTAAATGAATGGTCCGCGCCATTTTCTCAATGGTCAAAATGCTCCTTGTCAGGCCGTGTCGCATGGTTTTGTACGCTCTCTAGTTTTTATAATATAACTCTATGCTTGCGACACAGAGACAAAATGTAGACGATATGACATCGTAATATAGCTGACTTCTGGGTACCAGCAGCGGGCATATAGCCGTCGTACACATTTTCTCGTAAGGTTGTTTGCCGGGATAACAGCATTTTTATAGCCATCTACAAGGTCAAAATGCAATTTATTAATTTCATTCGTTGTAAAGAAACATGCTCTTTTAAGTTTCGTTCGCTGGAATCAATTCATTTTCAAGGTAAAATCAGCTTGAGCACGGATCATATTTATTCAAGTTTTTTATTATTATTATTTTTTTTTATGCGGGCGGGGCATTCTCGATAGTTGGTCGGGCACGCTAAACTGAGTCTTTTTTTTCTAATAATTAAGGCACCCAGTTGTATCCAGTGGCGAAACTAGGGTAAAATTTCAGGGGGCACAAGGGGGTGCACCAATTTTTCTTAGTGGGGCACTTCTGTCCACTTTAGAAAACGTTCATTTTTCCTAAACAAGCCCCTTTTCAGTGCTCTTGTTATGCCGTCTACTATTTTTTATAAGACAATCTGTCATGAAGGTAAAAACAAATAAACCGTCTGCGTGTAAATAGAAGAATAGTTTCCCCCAAAAAATACATTGAAGTTACTAACGAAAGCTTACAAAATGTAACATTTTACCCTGGTAATTTTTAAACTCAAAAGTCCAGATTCCAAATGGGGGAAGGGTACGGGGGGGGGGGGCACAGACATCAAAGGGGGGGGTCACGTGTCACCAGTGCCTCACTCCACCTAGTTACGGCACTGGGGCACCCGGGGGGCACGGGCATCAAGGGGGGCAAGTGCCCCGGTGCCCCCACCTAGTTTCGGAACTGGTTGTATCATAATAAATTATAACGGGACGTCAATATGTTATAAAGCCGAAGTGTTCGTTGATTGTACATGGAGCAGTAATGAGGACAAGGGTAAAGCAACATTCTTGAGTCTAATCCTCACATCATGCAAGGAGAAGGGACAAGGCACATCGACTATAAACAACATGCGGGAGCGAGGATCAGGCAGGTGCTCTCGTATTGATTGATTGAATATTAACATCGTTAGAGGAATAATGGTACATCTCGGAGGAGCGCGTTCAACACGATGAAGAAATCGACCACTGCAACTCACTTCTCAATAAACCCAAGCAATCCGATTTCAACGGCTTACAGAACATTCAAAATAGAGCAGCCCGAGTCACATTTCACCCTTCCTCAACACACCAACACGTCTTCCACTACTTATAAACAACGTCATTGGCTCCAGGTTAAAGAAGAAACGCATCGTAAACAAGACATCCCTAATAATGTACAACAAAATAACCACTAAATCATCCCCAGAATACATTGCGGGCGCAACGGATCTCACAACAACGACACGACGAAATGTACGCTCCTATAGGGTAACCTACGTATTCCCCGCGCTGCAAAGAAAAGCAGGGATAATGCCCTCACTGTAGCAGGTCCAAGAATCTGGAAATCCACCCCACAAGCAGTCTGATGCTGCACGTTTAAATCTTCCCTTAAGATCCATAAGACCTATTTTATTATTTTATTCGCTTAGAGGTAGAGTACAGGATTGGTGTTCATCGATTTGTTTTTTTTATTAGTATCAGTCTGAAAGCTTACTAATTATGAAGTTCCAATCTTCCAAAGAAATACTTCTGTCTGAAATATATTGTCGAACTCCGGAAAATCAAATTTGACGACCCCGTTTTAAATTCGATTGTATTAAGTGAAATTAAGGACAGTGTGTTTACATGCTGAAAAGTGTGAACGGTATTCATTATTTTTTTCCTGTCTCAGACGACTGTTTCAGCCCAAATTTCCACAGGTTTGTTTTTTTCATGTATGTACTGAATTAAAAGTAAGAACACTGCACTATCAGCTTTACCAATCCTATATCTACCTTTAATCCATGGTCAGGCTTACATCATTCTGAATATCAGAGATAAGTTTGTCTGTGCTTTGTATCCTTTGGAAAAGGCGCATTATGTTATTATGATTTTTATTACTATGAAGACTTGAACTGACGAAGCGAAAAAAAAACCTCACATCAAGATTCTCTTAAAGAACCTTTCTATATAGTCCATGTAACCTCTGAAATCACATGTTTACAAAGCAAGCACAGAGCCTGCACTCCCAGCAAGCACAATCTGTTCACAGCTCAATGGAAAAAAATATTAAATCTTATAATTATTGTATCGAGATTGCACTGCCTGATTTTTTTTATCAACTTTTGATACGAAAAAGGGGGCACATATCGAAACATGTACATCTGTTATTAAAAGAAAAATAATAATAAAATAAAACTAGAGCATGCGGCCAACATTGGTTGGTCAAAGATCAGTATCCTCAAACAGTGTGATCAAACATAAAATACATGAAACAACAAACCCTTTGAAAGTTTAAGCTCAATCGAGACCATCGGAGTCACAAGAAAGTTAAGAGAAAATCCCCCATCACTGTTTTCATTATTTTCAAAGATGGAATTTCGAACTTGCTAGATCGAAACTAATTGTTCTTTTCATTAAAAAAAATCAAAAACAAAAACTAAACCAAAATTTAGAAAATTTCAGGCAAAAGTATTTTAAGAGAATTTTCCACCATGATCATCTTTATGTGTAAATCTATGAACCTTTATATTTCCAGTCTTACCGTTGTGATGAGCATGCTTTAAGGATCGAGGTTTAGGCCTTCGCGATCTCGCTCCCTTGCAGTTACGTAGTCCCCCACGTTTTAGTTCTACGTACGTATTGTTTGTCTAAGCCACGAGCCAGAAGCTTGTCTCCGGAGATGGACTTTACAGTCAATCATGTTTATTCCTCGCCCGTTAATTTCTTCCGATGTAATGCCATGAAAACACGACCGGTTTCCCCGGACGGTCCCCGGGCTCATTTTGCTTTCTTTCCCGCTCACTCTTCTCCCTTGCCTTTGTTGTCAAAACAACGTTTCGCCATCGGTGCATCCACAATAGCTGGTTATAATCTCGTCTTGGTTCGTGGAATACAAACAGAAAGAGCGCCTTGGACGAAGACTAGGTTCCTTATTAAGTTATGACGTCAGCATGCATTTGTCAAGAATAATACGGGGCTTGTTGATACTGAATAACTGGCTGCCGATGCACTCTTTAATTTGGATAGCTTTCCAAGTATGTGTGTATCTATCCCTTGTCATCATGAACAGTGTAAAGAATCCAGATTCGAGATTTAAAAACGCATTCGTCGTGCATCCGGCCGTTAGGACAACGAAGCGCCACGGACAATTACGCGCGGAAATTAAGTATCAAGAAAACCGAGTTTGAATGTTTTGACGTTTTTTCTTCTTCTGACATTCATTAAGCCAACAAGTTACATTCCTCTTGGGAACCGAGAAGCATTTCTCCGGAGTAATTCTAGCAACAAACACGGAGCAGTTAGGCCTGTGTATTGACTGTTTGTTTTCCTTAGCAACGAAGCTATTTTAATGCTTACAACCTTCTGCTGAAATGAAATGTAATTTGCGTGCCCACTTTGCGTGCCCGACCGGCAAAATTAGTCCGTGGAGAATACTAATACGTCCTTGTACCGGGCACCAGACCATTTTTAGAATACATGTAGTTCTTTCTCCAGATGTAGTGATAAAATCGAAGTGATAAAATTACATTTAAACATTCCAAACGTTACTAGTAAATAGTGCAAATTAATAGACCGATTGCGTGACCTACGTCACGTGACCCCTGTTGTTAATTTAAACACACACGTAACCTTCCATAGGAAAGGGTGGTACGGTACACGATGATTAATGCATTTAGTTTATTCGATCGAGGCTTTTTTTGCTCGAAATCTGTGAAACATATTCCAGAGTTTGTACCAGAGACCTTCAAGTGGCTGAATAAAGCCAGTAAGGACAGTTCCAGCAAGTCTTGAAAATTGTAAAAGTACCGTATAAATGTGCACGATGTGTACAGCGCGCGACGGAACGTAAGGCCAGACGACCGCGATCACCACAAAATTTAAAAGTTTTGAAGCTGAAATCCTCCGAAGAAATTGCTTTCCAAAACTGTGTGATTCCTTTGCCTATTTGAAATTCTGCAAGGCTAGGTATTAATGCTCACTTTTACAACGTTCTTGACCCTTTTTTTTTTTTTACAGTGATTTAGGCCAACATCACAAACAAAATAACACGCGGGTGGCTACATAATAGTCGTCCGACGCTGGTAGTGCATGGCTTAAAAAACTTTTTTTTAGTAAAATCCTGTTAAATTATGAGAGATGTGATTTAAATTAATGCCACAACATACTACTTTAAATAAAGGGGCTGATTAACTAATTCATCGCTTAACGAAAATAAAATCGACTGTTTTCGTACTCACTCTGTGTCACGGCCTATGCTTTTACACGTATTTTTTCGTCAGCTGTTTGACGTCATACTCGATAGGGGGTCACGTGACCCCATGTAAACATTGTCGCGCAATCGGTCTATTAAACTATTTTAACAATTCAGAGAGAGAGAATAAACAATAAAAACAACAAAAAACTAGACGATAGGGGAAGAGATGCAAAGCTTTCTTTACGTCTTTAATAATAATAATGAATTTTATGATGAATCCCCGGATAAAGAGAACAACATCGTCGGTGGCCTCGGTTACACTGCGTGTTGCCGAAGTGGAAGATTTGAACAGGAAATAAACACAAATATCGCATTTTGTATCAATTCTCTTATGTTTTTTTCATAATACACAGAAATATACATCTATTTGAACTCCAAGTATCAACGCACCTTACACTATTACTAACTCTCATCAAATTGCTAACAATCTACATCAACAATTTGTACCCACACGGGTATCCATTTACCCCTGGGCGATGAGAAGAAGTTATAACTGAGCGTCTCCCTCCAATGATCAAAGAGCGACTGGGATTCCAACCCACACACCGATTTCTCAGCCAACGGCGCCAAAATTAATCAAACTTTTAAAGCCCCAGCTCAACATTGGTAAACTGACTGTAAATGCTTTCATTCTTTGCACAAATCAACATATTTGTAAAAGGACCAACCTGTGAATATGTCCGTTGTTTTATTTGCGAGAAAACGGTAAAAGATATGCATTCATAGGCAGAGTTTTCGTCTCACTGAGACGAAAATTAATTTGGGATCTTATTTCATTTGTTATTTAAAAACGATAACACCTCAGTCAGAAATATTTCATGGAAAGTTTGCTACCATCATTATCTTTATACCATGTAAGATATATGTAAATCTGTCGTAAAAACTAACGAGCGCTTTCAGACGCTCTTCGGGTGTGATAAAGCGCTATATAAGAAATGCACATTATTATTATTTATATTATCATTTATTATTATTATTATTATTATTATAAAGAAAGGCACAGAGCTAGATCGCGCGTCAACGACACCTTAATCAAATTGTACGGTGGCCGCAAACAGGTAAACCAGCACACTGAAGTGAGTCCATTAGATCTTGCTCTATGATTATAGCGACTCGCCGGGATGGCACGTCCCTACCAATCTCTCAAACCACTGCCGTCCTTTTAGTGATGTAGATCGAAATCTACAAAATCTAATAAAACCTAAACTCGATTTCAGTCGAGCGCGAAACTCTTGCCTGACCAAAAAAAAATACAAATAAAAATAAAAATGAAAAAGAGGTGGGGGAAGAATGACCGTATAGCCCACTGGCAACGTATACTACTGACAATAACCCAATTTAATTTCAAGAAACTGATCGCTCTATCTGCTCTAGCTCCGCTGATAAACTAGAAAACCAGTGCATTACTTCCTTTATTGTTCTTTACATAGCCTGGGCACAGACTCCTGACGAGCACTAGCATTGATTGCTGTGCGGTTATCTCTCGGCAGGAGTCCTATCGATAAATCCTAGTATTTGGCTTTATCAGGCGCTCTATATACATGACGTACGTGTGCAAGGACGCGTTCACTATGCCCAATTACGAATGGCCTCATTCGTAGTTCTTGATGATTTTAGTATTGTTTTGTTATATGGACGTGTTGGTCGTCATGCAAAACAAACCAACGCGCTTGTTTATGCAACAATTCCCGCTCCACCGAAACTATGTCATAGAGCTGCTTAAATTCAGAAATTAGCGAAGCAAAAAACAAGTGGGCTTAACAGAAAGAGTATATTGTGTTATATATTGCCTGAAAAAAAGGAAAAATGGGATTTGAACCTGCGACCAACGGCTAAACGTACCAACGCTCTACCAACTGAGCTAACCAGCCTTAATGTTGGCGGTCTCCCTATTATGTCAATATTTCTGTCGCGGAGGGTGGGGGTTACGGGTGCCAGTCAGATGGCATACAACCGATTTCTGCCGTGTAGCCGGGGGATCACACCCCATTGAACGATACAACCTCGGAGCCCGGCTCTACGGATATAACACGGGAAACGTTAGTATTTAGTCTGTAATTACTTGCATCTGTATTGCTTGGTATAACAGTCTAACCGTGAAAAATCACAAGAACATTGATCGTATCATCAAGGTTTCCAGCAACGAACACAGGCTTGGAAGTGAAACACGTTAATACAATATTGTGGACAAATGAAAAGTTTAAAAAAGTATCAAGCAATAAACCACAGGGGAAACTGACTGACTGGTAAAGGTTTAAATGAAATTTGGGGTGAACAAAGGAAAATTGACTTTCTAAATTAAAAGAAAATTAACCAGGACCCAACTCATTCTCTTCAATATTTTTTAACTCAAATCTCCCATCAGGAAGGTATCGTTGCCCTTCAACTCGTACGAACCGGTTTAGACTATCTGTTTTCACCCAGAGCTATTCATCTTTTTTAACTCACTTGTTACTAGGTAACTAAATATTTCTTGTATTTGGTTTGCGGTAACACCATGTGATTTTCTACTTTGCTATATTTATACGGTAGATTGTTCTTGTGAAAATTTGTCCTGTTATTATTGATACCGCGGGGTAGATTTCAGAATTTGGGGGGACAACTTAGTTCTGAAAAGAACTGTATTTTTGTTCTTTTTAATCAGCCACGGACATTTTGGATAATGGTCTTTATTTTAATTTGTTTTAATATATATTTTTTAAAGATTTCTTTTCAATTGTGTACTTTATGTAGTCAATACTGAGCTTGAATGCTTGAATGCACATCGGGAAAACAATTTCCACTTTTTATTTGTAGCTGTGATGAAATAGGCTAAACTGAATTCAAATTGATTGAAATGAGACTGAAAAATGGCACGCGATATTGTAAAGAGAATTGCTTTTATTCGCAACGAGGCGCAACAGAGGCAGAAGCCAGGCTATCTCGTCGTCCTCGATACGATTGGGAAGACAGTGGGGGAAAAAAATCAGACAGAAGAACTTAACAACCTGAGAGGACCACGAAGAAAGATTCTTTCCGGTCACTGAAGGTTAATTTAGAAGATTGGATTAAGCCCAACGGCCGGGGACGAAAACCAATCGGTGATGTGCGTCGATATTGTGTGCGAGAGGAGACGGTGGTATCAGCTTGGCGGTGTGGATGCCCGGGCTTCTTACTGTCTGTTTTCCTCCAAAGTGAAGTGATGTTTTGTTTGGTTTATGAGATGAGAGTGAAGTGACGACAGTGAGCTGGTTGAGGGTAGAACATTGGGGTGGTAGGATGAGGTGAAGCAATGGGGGAGAGGTACACGCGGGTGGGTTAGAAAAAGACAAGATGTGTGGAGATAATTAGGAAATGGATGCGAGTATGTATATCTTAAGATTCTTGCTTACACCCGCAGTGATGTGGTATTTGCTTTTGGTCATGATGAGTTTGGAGCGACGACGATGGGGTGGATGAGGCAAGACATAGGGGAGATGGACGCTGAGGAGAGGGAAGCTGAGGAGAGGAATGTGCGAGTAGGGTATTGGACTGGGAGATGCGAGTTGGTTTTAACTGTGGTAGTCGTTTATTTGCCAATATTTAACATTTTTAAAATTTTAAATATTTTTATGTACTTTTACTCATGTACAAAGGATAGCAAATTTCATGTATTTCACACATGACGAATAAATAAATAAATTGAATTGAATTGAATTGAATTGAATTGAGACAAAGTGTGGAGAAAAAGGGAGTTTCTTGATTAGACCCCATCAGTGACGTAATGTTTTCTTTGGTGATTAGAAAGCGGATTGGATTGGGGAAGAGATTGGGGGTTTGGTAAAGGGTGACGAGAAGGGACGTGGGAGAGAGGAGTAAAATTTGAAAGGTAAGAAAATATATTGTGTGGATAGAGGGATGGACCTTGAGTTCTCGCTTGTACGTCATCAGCGGTGTTATTATTCTTTTGTTGTTAGAAGAGCCTGAAGTGACGACAGCGAGTTGGACGAGGGAAGAGATTTTGGAGGATAAGAAAAAGGAATGGACAAGGCGAGAGGAGACATTTGGGGCTGGGAAGAGGAAAGCCAACATGCGTAGAGACTAAGCAGTGGATGTCAGCACACCTTTATTTTGTTTTCCAACCACAGCAATGTGATGTTTTATTTGGTTATTAGATTTTGTAAATTATTATGAAAGCGAATTAGGGGGTGGGGTGGGGTGGGGGCGGGGGGTAAAGGATGATGAGAAGGGGAATGGGTGAAGAAAGACAAGTTGTGGATGTGTGTGCATCTTTACTTTCTTGTTCAGCCCCCGTCAGCAATGTGATAATTTACTTGGTTATTATAGATGAGGCCAAAATGATGAAATCGAATTAGAAGGGGAAAGAAATGCGGGTGGGGTAAAGGATGTTGAGGAGAAGGGATGAGCGCGGGGAGTAATGAGAATAGACAAGGTGTGTGGCGAATGTGAGTGCATCTTGATTTTCTTGCTTAGCCCCCATCAGCGATGTGATGTTTTCTTTGGTTATTAGATGAGCGTAAAGTGACGACAGGGTGTTGCAAAGAGATAAGTGAGGGCAGCTGGATGTGTCGGGGAACAGGTTAAAACAAGCAGGAAATATGGGGAGATTGGGAAGGGGGTTGAAGAAGATGATCAAGGGTTGGCCGTGCGTGTCTCTGTATTTCTCTCTTCACAATGTGATATGAACGGCTATAAAAGATGCAACACAAAGCCATAACCGTGACCTTGTTGAACATACGCGACGACTGTTGTCATATGCTGCAAAAACTGGGGTGTTAAATTGATTCTCTTGGTATCCACAATGTAGCAACACCGACATGGTGTTAGTTTTACCAACGATAAGGCAATGGGGATAACCAACACCATGTCGGTGTTGTCACATATAAATACCAAAAGAATCAATGTAACACCCCATTTTTTTGCAGTGCACTCGAAGCGAAGGCTTGCGGTAACACCATGTAAACATTTACAAGGTGTTTACATGGCGCTGATAAAAGTTTCTTATTTGCAAATATTTCATCGCTAAATTTTACCTTCCAAATAATATAATGTACTTTTTTTGGACATAAACTATATTGAACAAAACTATTTTAAAAAAACCGAATCTCGCACACGTAAAACTTAATTATGGTTGGGACCAACTTTGTCCCAGAAGTTCGAATACGCACGTAAACTGTCGTTATTTTTTATATTTTGATATGCGAAATTTGAACATGACGTCATAGGATGTCAACAACACGTGTTTGTACATAGTTCCAAAGAGAAAACTTTTGCGTCAGTCAAAGGTCAAAATCAATGCCGTTTTGATTGAATATCATCGAAGTAAAGGAATGAACTAAAGATGTCCCGCACAATAATGTTAGACTATTATGATTGAATGTGACGTCACTGGATGTTTCTGGATGTTCACAAAACTCTGGTTCCAAATACAATGACAATGTGACACCGTTTCAACATGAGGTTAGAGATTTGTCTTTTTTCACCACTTTTATAAGGATTCTATCTATCTGACAATGAGTGCATCACAAAACTGAATTTGACCTTGGAGCCCTTTTTAAGATAACATTCACAGACTGATTGCATGGTGTTTTTTTTTTTAAAGCTACAGGATAGGAATGCATGTAAGATGTACCTTTAAGGAACAAGGTTGAAGACGCTTCTCGTTTGTGAAGGACGTAAATAGAAATAATAAATGGGGCGTGGGTGCAACACGCACCTTACGTTCAGCCCAGCCGAGGGGACGGCAATGTCCACACTACCGTAGCAATTTCGCGTCTGCCTTCAATCCGACGACGTACGGAGGTAATTACGGAAGGTAATGCAATAATAATCAGGTGCGGATGGGACGCCGGCCCTATACATGGATGAGGGAAGGGACCTATAAAATGGCACTAGAGAGGGACCTATAATGTCAACTTTGAACGAATCTCGGTACAAATTCTTGGGGTAGTCTGTTATTTCAGGGGAATCGTTAAGTAAATGTTGGAAAATGTACTGACAGATTTTATTCTACAGATACACGGCGGAGTATCGCAAAGACGGTCACAACTTTTGGTTCGAAAAGAAAAACAAAAAGATGGCGGAAAATGTATTTATCATTTAGTGTTCAGATAAGTGTAGAATGTTACTTTGTATTTTGTTTCTTTTTTAAAAAGAGTTACTGTTTGTTATTTGATTGTATATTTATATTATTAATTTGTTTTTTCATGGTTTATTTATTTATTTATTTATTTATATGTTTGTTTTATTTTTGGGGCCAGGCTGTATCTAAGCTATACCCACGCAAGTTTTGCAACCTATATTGACACGTTGGCGTGTCGTGGCCCAAGCGCTCAAGCGCACCGTACTCAAACTCTTGTGTTTCTGATCAGCAGAGTGTCGGTTCAAGTCCCGGTCTTTTGCACTTGTGTCCTTTAGCAATAAACGTAACCACTATTGCTTTTTCCTTCGGTAGTGGCGTAAAGCCATAGGTCACGTGTGTCGTCTAATGCACGTAAAGGAACCCAGTACACTTAACATGCAGAGGCGGGGTTTGCCCCGGTGTCATCGTCTGGCAGCAATACTGTGCCACCTCGCCTTGCATCCCTTTCAAGGTGTTATATTATGGTTGCTTCGTTACATAAAATCATTCTGAGCAGTTTGTCAATCTGAATTCATAACTCGGCGCCAGGAGTGTCATTTATTACAGACAAGCACATTATAGATGTAACACTATTATTAGTAATAGTCTTTCGTGCCGTTGTGGCGCATTTTGCTTGACGAAAAAAAATGCACTTTTTACAACAATAATAATATTTTTTTATTATCACCATTACTGGGCTAGTTTGCAGAAGGAATTCCATCTCAGTTATAATCACAATATAAGGCTGCGCAGCGTGTTATCCTTATACTTCGCCTCCCGTGAATTCGTTCATACGTATCCCGTTCATATTTTTTAAGTGAATTATACCACGCGGGAGCAGCTTCGGGAGCGGCTGCTCGGCAGTCTGTCGGCTTCGAAGGCCGGCGTCGCAAGACGTTACCCAACGCCTCCAAGGCGTATGTGCATTGGGGCAAACAAAAGGTATTCTGCATAGAGAAAAAAACACCTCTCATATTGTGGTAAGATCACGGATAGTTAAAGACCACGCATGCGGTTTGTAGACAGAAATACAAACGGTTCTTGTGAGAAATTAAACTCATGTTAGACTCGAACAAGTCAGTCGAAAGATAATGACGGAGACCATGCATTTAGAGGAGACAATGAATGCGGTTTCCAATAGAACCACGAACAGCTCTAGTACCTATTCACCTCAAAGTATGGCTACAGATCAAGCTGGTCAAAACATACAGGAGACAAGATACCACCAACAGTTCTAATAATTATTTGTTCAAGAGTATGGCTACAGAGCAAACTAGTCGAAACATACAGGACGAGACAATGCATGCGGTTCCAAACGGAACCATCAACAGTTACAGTAAACATTAACCCCAGAGTATGGCTACAGAGCAAGCTGGTCGACACATACAGGAGTCAATGCATGCGGTTCAAAAAAGCACCACGAACAGTTCTATCGATTTTACTTCAGAGTATGGCTACAGATCAATTAAGTCGAAACATACAGATGAGACAACGAATGCTGCTCCAAACAGAACCACTATTAGTTCTAGTAATCACTTATCTCAGAGTATGGCTACAGAGCAAGCTAGTCGAAACAGACAGACGAGACATTGCATGCGGTTACAAATTGACCACGAACAGTTCTAGTAATTTTTACCTGAGAGTTTAGCGTACAGGAGCCAATACATGCGGTTCCAAACAGCACCATGAAAAGTTCTAGTAATTATTTACCTCAGAGTATGGCTACAGAGCAAGCTAGTCAAAACATACAGATGAGACAACGATTGCTGTTCCAAACAGAGCCACTATTAGTTCTAATAAGTATTTATCTCAGAGTATGGCTACAGAGCAAGCTAGTCGAAACATACAGGAGACCTCCAGGTAAGATCACGAAAAGTTTTAATATTTTCTTTTTCTTAAGAGTAAGGTTACAGAGCTAGCTGCTCGAAACATACAGGAGGAGACCATGAATGCGGTTTCAAAAAGAACCACTAACAGTTCTAGTAAATATTTACCTCAAAGTATGGCTACAGAGCAAGCTAGACGAAACATAAAGGATACATACGTTTCCAATCAAAACCACCAACAGTTCTTGTAATTGTTTACTTCAGAGTATGGCTACAGAGCAAGCTGTTCGAAACATAAAGGAGACATACGGTTCCAATTGGAACCATCAACAGTTCTTGTAATTATTTACTTCAGAGTATGTCTACAGAGCAAGATGTTCGAAACATAAAGGAGACATACGGTTCCAATTGGAACCATCAACAGTTCTTGTAATTATTTACTTCAGAGTATGGCTACAGAGCAAGCTGTTCGAATCATAAAGGAGACATACGGTTCCAATTGGAACCATCAGCAGTTCTTGTAATTATTTACTTCAGAGTATGGCTACAGAGCAAGCTGTTCAAAACATAAAGGAGACCACCATGAATGCGGTTCCAAACAGAAATACGGACAGTTCTGGTAAACGTCTAACTCGGAGTATGGCTACAGATCAAATTAGTCAAAACAGAGAAAATTGTAGACAGACAATACACGCGTTTTTAACTTCTTTACAAAAATCACATTGCTCAGTTTAACTCACATACACTCGTTATTCAGTTTGGAGTTATGTAAAATATTGCTAAATTAGTAGATAGCCAGATGGCAATAGGCCGTTTCCACTGCACTTATAGGGTAATGACCGCTTTTCGCGTTTGATTAGTAAAAAACGTGTGCTACGATTCCTTTAACAGAGCTTACACAAAACACAACGACCGTGTACATTTTATATTCGAGGAGTCACAGCAATTGCCTAGCCTCTAGCTGTTTTATTTTAAGTGCACCAGCATTGGCAGAGCCAGACCACCGGGCATGGGACCGGGCCAGTGCTGCTCCGTGCCCCCGAAAGACACTGCAATTTTTACCGGTACCGTGGACCCACGGGTTATCAAAACGTTCCGAGAGCCTGTCTGCAATATTCCTCAACCAACGTACAAATCGTGAGCGTGCCACGAGGTCGCACGGGGGACCTCGTGAATTCACTTCTGCCGGTTGCCCCCGGGCAATAGGAACGGCGCTGTCCTCCCTTGCCTTCCGGTCGCTGCGACGGTGGTGAATCTTCTTCATCGGATATTTGGCATAGTTTCAGGGATCTTCAAACTCATTTAACTGCCGATTTTTTTTTCTTTCTTTCGAACCCGAATTTACCTTTCGTAATATTCCGGAATAAAGTGAAGACTATATAGAATCTCACCCAAACGAACATGCCAACATCTGATTGCTTGTGCGTGGTGACATTGCTTGTAAGGTTACAAACAAAACTGCCGTATGAGATTTTTTTATTATTTGTTTTTATGCAGTTCGCCCATCACAAGGCCCAAAGGCCACTCGAGGTGTGGGCTACTTTTTAATGGGATAAAAACCTGCTCCAATGCGCAAAAACAAGACATGGCGAGATATAAACGCAAGTCTCTTCACAGCACAGCTAAGAACAGGGAGGGGTAAATGAATCCATTGCGAGACAAACATAACTGTCTCTTCCCCTATTTGAAGCAATTATAGTTAAGTGTCTGTCTGTTTACAAACGTTTATGTCATTGTTGTTTTTATATTTGTATTCCTAAAAACATTGCGTACGGAACTGTAAAACGGCTTCCTTGTGACGTCACAGACCCTGCATCCGGGGCCCGTTTTTGGCGACCCCGACCCCAGAAACATGTCTGTGCTTCGGGGTCACTGGCTGCGAGTGTTCGGTTCAACCGCGGTGTCGCAGCTGTTCCAACCAAACCGTAACCTAGCTGTGGATCGCTTACGGTTGGATTCAAGATGGCGGATTCTACAAACTGACGAAAAGTTTCAACGGTTTTTTATTTGTTTTTCCAAAAATGAAAAACAATGCAGCATACCAATCCAATAATGTTGATACAATGATAAAGACTAAGGTCCAATTCTTGAATATAAAATGAAGGCTGTATATTTTGAGAACATTAAATTTCTGTACCTACGACACGAACTGTTTCTGGTTACCGACCCGTTTTTGCGTAGCTCTCGGAAATGTGTTCGGTCGATGAATTTTACGGTCACAAACTCGTTTCCGGTCAGGGTCGCCGAAACATGCCCCACCATTTACAGCCGTATACAATGGTAGAATTTCGAGGACGCTAGGTGGCAGAACACTACAAAGGAAATCTGTTGTTCTCGGAATTGTGCGCAAGCTCAGTACTGCCATCTAGCATTCCAATTTCTCCCACTTGTTCGAATGATTCCATGATAAGTTTTTAAGACCACTTTGATTAAAGCAAGCACTGCTTAATACATTTGTCTACAATTCGTAACTCGTGGCTGCTGGGCTGGTGATGGTGATCGCACGTGACCAAGATGCGCGCACGCGCAGTGCCAGTTTCGGTTGCACCTTTTTTAAGCCACAGGCAGGGTCCACTTTTAAGCATGATACTGTGCTTATCAAAAAAAAAACCACAAAGCAATTAATTAGCAGGTCCTATAGTTTCAGGATGTGGGTTACTGTAAAGAGAAAACAACAATTACGATAGTAGAAGAAGAATAAGAGCTTACGTAAGCGAATTTCCAAGCTTAGCAGGTAATTACTGTTATTCGATATTACAAATAACTGAAAAAGACAGGGCATCAGATTTTAAGCGAACATTATTGTTGGCAAGAATTTTTTTATAATTGATACTACAGACAACCGAAAAGACAGGGCAGCAGAAAGTATTAGCGAATTTCCAAGGTAAGCAAGAACTACCCTTATTCTGTAATATTGTACGAATAACCGACAGGGAAAATTTCCAAGGTTAGCGTTCAATTATTGTTATTCGATATTAAAAATAACCGAAAAGACAAGGTATTAGAGAGTGAGCGAGTGTTCAAGGTTAGCAAAGACTTACTGTTATTCGATATAACGACTCACCGTAAAGACGTGGCATTAGAAATGCGATGACGCTTTTTTGATTTATTAAACCCAAGGTATTTCAAACTACCGTGGATAAAAGTCTTTCATAAATACAGGCATTACGTAATTCGAGGAAAGCGCCCCGGTATAAAACGGGCGCGCACCCATTTTTCAATGTCTGTGTCCCTCTTGTGCGTCCGAGTCGCTAGCATTATATTAATTTAATTTGTACAAAATTATGTTTCGAATGTAATTTGTTAAGTTCAGTTTGAATAAATTACTCGTTCTGAAGACAAGAAAACGACTATTAATTGTATAAATCACAGAGTGAGAATCCTTGGACTGTTATGGGAGTTCGTAACAGAAGCAGTTTTTCAATCAGTCGCTTTGTGAATGTACAAAGTCGCGAAACCGCACCACACAGTACATGCGACGCCGTATCAAACGGTTTAGATGTACAAGAGTGACAGGATCGTCTGCTCCTAAAACAGCTGCTAGGTTGGAGTATTAGGGTCTCAGACTAGGATACATGGGGATCAGACATAGTTACATATCAACTCAGAAAACATTGTCCGCAAATATTGTGTATCACATTACCTTAGGCTTTGAGATTTTGGGCAAAGTTCCAAGTACAAAAAAACAAAAACAAAAACCCAACATTACCGTTCAAAGTAACCTTAGAAAAATGTTAAAGGTAAAATATAGGACTGGTAAAACTGATATGGTGCAGTGTTCTCACTTTGTGTGATTCAATTTATACTGAGAAAATTTGGGCCCAATCCGTCAGGAGAAATACTTAAAAACCATGTACAATTTTCAGCATGTAATAATAATAATAATAATAATAATATTAATAATTATAAAAAAAAAACAGCATTTATGAAGCCCATTATGAATCGCAGATTCCTCAGGGCACCTAACAATATAATTAGTAAAATTTAAAATGTAAACCTACAAAAATAATCTAAAATTTACACAGACCAGCTGTGACCATTAAAAAAAAATAGAGTTTGAAGACCGAGTAAACACTTAAACCTTAATTTCGATTGTGACAACCGAAATAAAAATCTCGGTCTTCAAATTCTATTTTCGCGACTTTGACAGTATTTCAAACAGAAAGATTTCTATGGAAGATTGGTACCCAACAAAAAACTTTTTTTTTCACAGAGGGGCATGCGTTGGTTACCAGCGTTGCGGTCGTACCACATATCGTCGTACCGGTCAAAATTCAAAAAAATTGGAAAATCTCTCACAGAATATTGATTGACTTATTGCTTTTAACATTTCCAGCAAGTTTCAGGACCTAACACATGATATGTTCGTAATTACACTAATTAGCAAGAACGGCTTATCACCAAACTCGATTGAACATTTTGCTTTTCCACGAAGTGCCGTATCGCTATATAAATAGGCCTACGCCACTTTTTGTATTGAAATGCATAGCACTGGCAAAGTGATCTATGTCTCAACATGCATTGGTTTGTAGACAGCGCCCAACGTGCACTTCTCCCTTTTTTTCTTTTTAACGAAGTGACGTATGTGTTTATGAATTAATAACTCATCAAAACAGCTGCATGACCGAACAAAGAGTAAGCAGTCTCCAAAAACAGCATTTTGAAAAATAATTTAACGTCCACTGCGATTTTCTCAAAACACGGAATTTTGGCTGTGGAGCGCGATTGGACGGTTCGCGGTGGGGCCGACGCAGTGTAGTCTCTAATCGCAATAAGCTACCCTTAATAACGCCATCTGGTTTTTTAAACTGAGCTGCCCGGCTTGGCTTGATAGCGAGTGTCATGCATCTTCGTATGGTGGGGATGGTTTGTCTGGTCTTTTGTTGTCACTACTGACTTTCCCCGCCTGAGTTCCTTGTTTTATAGTTTTGTCTCTAATTGTTTGCTACACCCACCCCAACCTCAACCCCGGGGTTGCGTCTGTATGCCCGCCCAGCCAGGCTGCTGCTCGGTACAAATGTTATATTAAAACAAAATTCGTATTTTTCTGTTTGTCTAAATCTCTGTAATTTCTCTGTATCACATCCTTTTTTTGTTAAATATTTTGTTTAAATGTTTGCCAGCGGACAATATGAATTGAAATGAAATGAAGACGGAGATACCAAGAAACATCTGGACATTATTGTTATCAAAAAGACCGGGATGGCACAAAATGGCATGTGCAAGTCAGCAATATTCGTCCCACCGCAACGTCTAAACAAAAACCCAGATGGAATCAATTTCCATCAAACAAAGTCGCCCGACAAGTATTATTAAACACACGTTTCAGTTTTGAGCATCATTCAACGACATTTTCAGAGAAGTAAATTATCTTCGTCCTTTCCCTTGAGACGGTTGACGTCGATTTAACATCTCGTCAACCTGTCAAACGCTGATGTGTTTAAGTCTGCCTAAATTGCAATCCTTCTTGTTGCTTTCTTTTTTCTTTTACAGGAGCGTGGGAGTGCCACTTTAAAACTTGTGGGCGATTAGAGTTCACCTTGATGATAAAGGAAAGATATTGAGGCGCTTAGTATACTTTAAAGCTGCAAACTGCATGAGGTAAACGATTATCTGGTTGAAAGAAATATTCTCAAAAAATGTTTATATACCACCCCTTAATGTCACGTTTCTTGAAAACTGAGGCCGTGTCCTAATAGACCGATCCTTTAAGCCCCGCTCCCATACGAGTTGACCAATCACAGCCACCGAAAGTCCGACGAAAGTCCGGCACGATAAAGTCCTATTAGAAAATGTAAACATGTTGGCGCGTACTTATAGCGCGCGTTCATGTCGTGCAAAGGGCGTTGAAGAGACGAAAATTGTGCTGCCGTGTGAAGTGGTGATGTAGCCTATGCTGTGATTGGTCAGTATGTTTAGGGGCGGGGCTTAATAGATCGGTCTATTAGCGGGTTCAGTAGTGGCTATGGCCAGATTGCTGTCAAGGTCTGTTCTTCAACGTCGTTGCTTTCAATTATCATTGTATTACTTGAAAACTATAAAAGGATGATTGATTCTTCCCTTCCCAAATTCAATTACGTATTGTATGACAAATCTTGAAAACTAGAGGATTGGAACACTATCATGTACAAAGTATTTTTAGAAACTAACAACCGACAAGGCATCGCCCCTGTATTAGAGTTGTTGTTATACTATGCCAAATATGTGGCAGAAGGAACCCTCCCCCCCGCAGTGTCCCTGTAATCTAACACACCATTCCCTTCTTGAACGGAAATAACCCTTACAAATTCTCTCAAGAAGACAAAACGAGGGGGCGTACACCATGCCACATATCTAGCACCCATAGGCGTATAGGGACTCTTTGGTTAAGTTGGGGGCGGGGGGAGGGGGGCAGAGGGATTGATTTGCCCGAAACTTTACACAGATAAAGACACAAGTACCAATGTCGAATGAAAAAAAAAAGAGTTTTTCTTCTTTTTGCTTCGCCCGAATTTTCGCCACTGTTTTGCCCGAATTTGGGGGCAACTGCCCCGCTCCTCCGCCCCCTGCTTTTGCGCCATTGTAGGCACCAAATTTTTGCTGTAGTGTAAAATGTAATGAGTGTATAACAACGGTACTCTACTAAAGATCACCGGTGTATTATCCTTCTACAACTCTTGAAACTAGAAGTATTGGAATGAATGTACTCTGCTAAAAAAAACCTCAACAACTTTGTATCATCCATTAATTGCTCTTGGAAGCTAGAGAATGGGAGACTTTTGAGGACACTAGGTGGCAGCAGACTTACAAGATAAATCCATTGTTCCGGGAAATGTGCACGTGCTCAGAACTACCACGCAAACAATGGAAATTTACCTGGTAAGTCTGATGCCACCTAGTGTTCAAAAGTCTCCACTTGGAACGATTCCCGGAATTTTAGGCTATATACAGCGAAAGACCCTCGTACCCCGACTCGAGGAGTTACCGGCACAAAGGAAAATACGATCTTTCTTTTGCATGCTGTGATAGCACGAAATAATAACAATAATACCGGAGTCTTATATAGCACACGTATCTACCAACAATCAGGTACTCAAGGCACTTATTATATTGTTTTTACGACGTGCCTGGATTTTGAAGTTTTTGAATTGTGAGGCCCATTTATGTGGCACCTTATGAGGGCTTACAAGGTGCTGCGGTGCATTCAGCAGCCACTGCCAGGAACACCTGGGCAAACCCCTTCTCTTAGCGATAAGTGTATTTCTAGTTTTTTGTACGCACTGGATTACACAACACACGGGACTTCCGGCTTTACGTCCCATCCAAAGGACACCGCACTCTTCCACAAACCAACCATGTACTTTACTGGGACATTTCAATGCCAAGCTGATGAGTAGATTGGGTTTCCGGCAAAGACTCTCTCTGTTCCGTTGTGATGGATCCTCTTCCCGTACAGGCAAGGACATTGTTTAAACTTTTCCAGCAGTCTTCACTTTGAGCTGCATTAGTGAGTGGCCAGGGAAGATTGAAGTGTTCAGAGACAGGCTTCTGTGTGCAGAACAGTGTTGACTGTGCAATATTATTTCAAACCGTTTACAATGGATGAGAAAGACAATTTTTTACAAAACACTGAGATATACATCGGCATTTTGATGTAAAGAAGAACACAATTCCACGCGCTTTGAGGGGTTTTGTGTGATTGACAGAAGCTCTCTGCTGAAACGTTTAGGACTTATTCCCGCTCTTTAAGAATTCTTGATGGATTACGGAAGTCAGGGAACATGAATGATGATGGCGCGGAACCGCTTGACTTGAGGATTCTCCGGGGCGGACGAGCGCTGCATAAACGTAAGACTTAAAGGGGCTGCCCCTAGCTGTCACGAGTACCACACGCTATTCCAAGCCTCTACTTACAAGAAAACTTATCATAAAGGGATGGTACATCATTAGCTCTTCAAGAAAGAACTTCAAGAAACTACCAGCAAATGTCCGTGATGCACCTAGTGTAAACTCATTAAAAAATAATTTAGCCCAAATTAACCTGGAACAAATTATTGGGGAGGAGGTCTGCGCATCCAGCCACGAGCGCCTGCATGTTACATCCCATTTGAGGAGTTTATGCAGCAGCACACCGGAACCAGAACCAGAAAGTCAATTTATTCCAATCCCCTCGTTTACCAGATATACTATAAAAGGAAGGTACGTTATAGTTTTGGTTTGTTTTATTTTGGAGAGTACATCATTACAAATCCTCTAGTTTTCAAGAAACATTTCATAGAGGGATAGGACATCAATGGTTTTTGAGAAGAGTGCATTCATTCCAATCCTCTAGTTTTTAAGAAACATATCATGGATTTGGAATAGTACATTCATTCGAATCCCTAGGTTTTCAAGAAACATATCAAAAAGGGAGGGTACCTCATTGGTTTTTGGGAGTCAGGGTACATTCATTCAAATGGAGCACAGCGAGGCATGGAGAAAGATTGTTACAAACACAGGGCAGTGGAGGAAAGAGAGGCATGGAAAAAGATTGTTACAAACAGAGGGCAGTGGAGGAAAGAGAGGCATGGAGAAAGATTGTTACAAACAGAGGGCAGTGGAGGAAAGAGAGGCTTGGAGAAAGATTGTTACAAACAGAGGGCAGTGGAGGAAAGAGAGGCTTGGAGAAAGATTGTTACAAACAGAGGGCAGTGGAGGACAGAGAGGCATGGAGAAAGATTGTTACAATCACAGGGCAGTGGAGGTCAGAGAGGCATGGAGAAAGATTGTTACAAACAGAGGGCAGTGGAGGAAAGAGAGGCATGGATGAAGATTGTTACAAACAAAGGGCAGTGGAGAAAAGAGAGGCATGGAGAAAGATTCTTACAGAGGGCAGTGGAGGACAGAGAGGCATGGAGAAAGATTCTTACAAACAGAGGGCAGTGGAGGAAAGAGAGGCTTGGAGAAAGATTGTTACGAACAGAGGGCAGTGGAGGACAGAGAGGCATGGAAAAAGATTGTTACAAACAGAGGGCAGTGGAGGAAAGAGAGGCATGGAGAAAGACTGTTACAAACAGAGGGCAGTGGAGGACAGAGTGGCATGGAGAAAGATTGTTACAATCACAGGGCAGTGGAGGTCAGAGAGGCATGGAGAAAGATTGTTACAAACAGAGGGCAGTGGAGGAAAGAGAGGCAAGGAGAATGATTGTTACAAACAGAGGGCAGTGGAGGACAGAGAGGCATGGAGAAAGATTGTTACAAACAGAGAGGCATGGAGAAAGATTGTTACAAACAGAGGGCAGTGGAGGAAAGAGAGGCATGGAGAAAGATTGTTACAATCACAGAGCAGTGGAGGTCAGAGAGGCATGGAGAAAGATTGTTACAAACAGAGGGCAGTGGAGGAAAGAGAGGCATGGAGAAAGATTGTTACAAACAAAGGGCAGTGGAGGAAAGAGAGGGATGGAGAAAGATTCTTACAGAGGGCAGTGGAGGACAGAGAGGCATGGAGAAAGATTGTTACAAACAGAGGGCAGTGGAGGAAAGAGAGGCATGGAGAAAGATTATTACAAACAGAGGGCAGTGGAGGACAGAGAGGCATGGAGAAAAATTGTTACAATCACAGGGCAGTGGAGGTCAGAGAGGCATGGAGAAAGATTGTTACAAACAGAGGGCAGTGGAGGAAAGAGAGGCATGGAGAAAGATTGTTACAAACAGAGGGCAGTGGAGGACAGAGAGGCATGGAGAAAGATTGTTACAAACAGAGAGGCATGGAGAAAGATTGTTACAATCACAGGGCAGTGGAGGTCAGAGAGGCATGGAGAAAGATTGTTACAAACAGAGGGCAGTGGAGGTCAGAGAGGCACGGAGAAAGATTGTTACAAACAGAGGGAAATGGAGGACAGAGAGGCATGGAGAAAGATTGTTACAAACACAGGGCAGTGGAGGACAGAGAGGCATGGAGAAAGATTCTTACAGAGGGCAGTGGAGGACAGAGAGGCATGGAGAAAGATTGTTACAAACACAGGGCAGTGGAGGACAGAGAGGCATGGAGAAAGATTGTTACAAACAGAGGGCAGTGGAGGACAGAGAGGCATGGAGAAAGATTGTTACAAACAGAGGGCAGTGGAGTACAGAGAGGCATGGAGAAAGATTGTTACAAACAGAGAGCAGTGGAGGACAGAGAGGCATGGAGAAAGATTGTTACAAACACAGGGCAGTGGAGGACAGAGAGGCATGGAGAAAGATTGTTACAAACAGAGGGCAGTGGAGTACAGAGAGGCATGGAGAAAGATTGTTACAAACAGAGGGCAGTGGAGGTCAGAGAGGGATGGAGAAAGATTGTTACAAACAGAGGACAGTGGAGGACAGAGAGGCATTGAGAAAGATTGTTACAAACAGAGGGCAGTGGAGGACAGAGAGGTATGGAGAAAGATTGTTACAAACACAGGGCAGTGGAGGACAGAGAGGCATGGAGAAAGATTGTTACAAACAGAGGGCAGTGGAGTACAGAGAGGCATGGAGAAAGATTGTTACAAACAGAGGGCAGTGGATGAAAGAGAGGCATGGAGAAAGATTGTTACAGAGGGCAGTTGAGGACAGAGATGCACGGAGAAAGATTGTTACAAACAGAGGGAAATGGAGGACAGAGAGGCATGGAGAAAGATTGTTACAAACACAGGGCAGTGGAGGACAGAGAGGCATGGAGAAAGATTCTTACAGAGGGCAGTGGAGGACAGAGAGGCATGGAGAAAGATTGTTACAAACACAGGGCAGTGGAGGACAGAGAGGCATGGAGAAAGATTGTTACAAACAGAGGGCAGTGGAGGACAGAGAGGCATGGAGAAAGATTGTTACAAACAGAGGGCAGTGGAGTACAGAGAGGCATGGAGAAAGATTGTTACAAACAGAGAGCAGTGGAGGACAGAGAGGCATGGAGAAAGATTGTTACAAACACAGGGCAGTGGAGGACAGAGAGGCATGGAGAAAGATTGTTACAAACAGAGGGCAGTGGAGTACAGAGAGGCATGGAGAAAGATTGTTACAAACAGAGGGCAGTGGAGGTCAGAGAGGGATGGAGAAAGATTGTTACAAACAGAGGACAGTGGAGGACAGAGAGGCATTGAGAAAGATTGTTACAAACAGAGGGCAGTGGAGGACAGAGAGGTATGGAGAAAGATTGTTACAAACACAGGGCAGTGGAGGACAGAGAGGCATGGAGAAAGATTGTTACAAACAGAGGGCAGTGGAGTACAGAGAGGCATGGAGAAAGATTGTTACAAACAGAGGGCAGTGGAGGAAAGAGAGGCATGGAGAAAGATTGTTACAAACAGAGGGCAGTGGAGGAAAGAGAGGCTTGGAGAAAGATTGTTACAAACAGAGGGCAGTGGAGGAAAGAGAGGCTTGGAGAAAGATTGTTACAAACAGAGGGCAGTGGAGGACAGAGAGGCATGGAGAAAGATTGTTACAATCACAGGGCAGTGGAGGTCAGAGAGGCATGGAGAAAGATTGTTACAAACAGAGGGCAGTGGAGGAAAGAGAGGCATGGATGAAGATTGTTACAAACAAAGGGCAGTGGAGGAAAGAGAGGCATGGAGAAAGATTCTTACAGAGGGCAGTGGAGGACAGAGAGGCATGGAGAAAGATTCTTACAAACAGAGGGCAGTGGAGGAAAGAGAGGCTTGGAGAAAGATTGTTACGAACAGAGGGCAGTGGAGGACAGAGAGGCATGGAAAAAGATTGTTACAAACAGAGGGCAGTGGAGGAAAGAGAGGCATGGAGAAAGACTGTTACAAACAGAGGGCAGTGGAGGACAGAGTGGCATGGAGAAAGATTGTTACAATCACAGGGCAGTGGAGGTCAGAGAGGCATGGAGAAAGATTGTTACAAACAGAGGGCAGTGGAGGAAAGAGAGGCAAGGAGAATGATTGTTACAAACAGAGGGCAGTGGAGGACAGAGAGGCATGGAGAAAGATTGTTACAAACAGAGAGGCATGGAGAAAGATTGTTACAAACAGAGGGCAGTGGAGGAAAGAGAGGCATGGAGAAAGATTGTTACAATCACAGAGCAGTGGAGGTCAGAGAGGCATGGAGAAAGATTGTTACAAACAGAGGGCAGTGGAGGAAAGAGAGGCATGGAGAAAGATTGTTACAAACAAAGGGCAGTGGAGGAAAGAGAGGGATGGAGAAAGATTCTTACAGAGGGCAGTGGAGGACAGAGAGGCATGGAGAAAGATTGTTACAAACAGAGGGCAGTGGAGGAAAGAGAGGCATGGAGAAAGATTATTACAAACAGAGGGCAGTGGAGGACAGAGAGGCATGGAGAAAAATTGTTACAATCACAGGGCAGTGGAGGTCAGAGAGGCATGGAGAAAGATTGTTACAAACAGAGGGCAGTGGAGGAAAGAGAGGCATGGAGAATGATTGTTACAAACAGAGGGCAGTGGAGGACAGAGAGGCATGGAGAAAGATTGTTACAAACAGAGAGGCATGGAGAAAGATTGTTACAATCACAGGGCAGTGGAGGTCAGAGAGGCATGGAGAAAGATTGTTACAAACAGAGGGCAGTGGAGGTCAGAGAGGCACGGAGAAAGATTGTTACAAACAGAGGGAAATGGAGGACAGAGAGGCATGGAGAAAGATTGTTACAAACACAGGGCAGTGGAGGACAGAGAGGCATGGAGAAAGATTCTTACAGAGGGCAGTGGAGGACAGAGAGGCATGGAGAAAGATTGTTACAAACACAGGGCAGTGGAGGACAGAGAGGCATGGAGAAAGATTGTTACAAACAGAGGGCAGTGGAGGACAGAGAGGCATGGAGAAAGATTGTTACAAACAGAGGGCAGTGGAGTACAGAGAGGCATGGAGAAAGATTGTTACAAACAGAGAGCAGTGGAGGACAGAGAGGCATGGAGAAAGATTGTTACAAACACAGGGCAGTGGAGGACAGAGAGGCATGGAGAAAGATTGTTACAAACAGAGGGCAGTGGAGTACAGAGAGGCATGGAGAAAGATTGTTACAAACAGAGGGCAGTGGAGGTCAGAGAGGGATGGAGAAAGATTGTTACAAACAGAGGACAGTGGAGGACAGAGAGGCATTGAGAAAGATTGTTACAAACAGAGGGCAGTGGAGGACAGAGAGGTATGGAGAAAGATTGTTACAAACACAGGGCAGTGGAGGACAGAGAGGCATGGAGAAAGATTGTTACAAACAGAGGGCAGTGGAGTACAGAGAGGCATGGAGAAAGATTGTTACAAACAGAGGGCAGTGGATGAAAGAGAGGAATGGAGAAAGATTGTTACAGAGGGCAGTTGAGGACAGAGATGCACGGAGAAAGATTGTTACAAACAGAGGGCAATGGAGGACAGAGAGGCATGGAGAAAGATTGTTACAAACACAGGGCAGTGGAGGACAGAGAGGCATGGAGAAAGATTGTTACAAACAGAGGGCAGTGGAGGACAGAGAGGCATGGAGAAAGATTGTTACAAACAGAGGGCAGTGGAGTACAAAGAGGCATGGAGAAAGATTGTTACAAACAGAGAGCAGTGGAGGACAGCGAGGCATGGAGAAAGATTGTTACAAACACAGGGCAGTGGAGGACAGAGAGGCATGGAGAAAGATTGTTACAAACAGAGGGCAGTGGAGGACAGAGAGGCATGGAGAAAGATTGTTACAAACAGAGGGCAGTGGAGGTCAGAGAGGCATGGAGAAAGATTGTTACAAACAGAGGGCAGTGGAGGACAGAGAGGCATGGAGAAAGATTGTTACAAACACAGGGCAGTGGAGGACAGAGAGGCATGGAGAAAGATTGTTACAAACAGAGGGCAGTGGAGGACAGAGAGGCATGGAGAAAGATTGTTACAAACACAGGGCAGTGGAGGACAGAGAGGCATGGAGAAAGATTGTTACAAACAGAGGGCAGTGGAGTACAGAGAGGCATGGAGAAAGATTGTTACAAACACAGGGCAGTGGAGGACAGAGAGGCATGGAGAAAGATTGTTACAAACAGAGGGCAGTGGAGGACAGAGAGGCATGGAGAAAGATTGTTACAAACAGAGGGCAGTGGAGGTCAGAGAGGCATGGAGAAAGATTGTTACAAACAGAGGGCAGTGGAGGACAGAGAGGCATGGAGAAAGATTGTTACAAACACAGGGCAGTGGAGGACAGAGAGGCATGGAGAAAGATTGTTACAAACAGAGGGCAGTGGAGGACAGAGAGGCATGGAGAAAGATTGTTACAAACACAGGGCAGTGGAGGACAGAGAGGCATGGAGAAAGATTGTTACAAACAGAGGGCAGTGGAGTACAGAGAGGCATGGAGAAAGATTGTTACAAACACAGGGCAGTGGAGGACAGAGAGGCATGGAGAAAGATTGTTACAAACAGAGGGCAGTGGAGGACAGAGAGGCATGGAGAAAGATTGTTACAAACAGAGGACAGTGGAGGACAGAGAGGCATGGAGAAAGATTGTTACAAACAGAGGGCAGTGGAGGACAGAGAGGCATGGAGAAAGATTGTTACAAACACAGGGCAGTGGAGGACAGAGAGGCATGGAGAAAGATTGTTACAAACAGAGGGCAGTGGAGTACAGAGAGGCATGGAGAAAGATTGTTACAAACACAGGGCAGTGGAGGACAGAGAGGCATGGAGAAAGATTGTTACAAACAGAGGGCAGTGGAGGACAGAGAGGCATGGAGAAAGATTGTTACAAACAGAAGGCAGTGGAGTACAGAGAGGCATGGAGAAAGATTGTTACAAACAGAGGGCAGTGGATGAAAGAGAGGCATGGAGAAAGATTGTTACAGAGGGCAGTTGAGGACAGAGAGGCATGGAGAAAGATTGTTACAAACAGAGGGCAATGGAGGACAGTGAGGCACGGAGAAAGATTGTTACAAACAGAGGGCAGTGGAGGACAGAGAGGCATGGAGAAAGATTGTTACAAACAGAGGGCAGTGGAGGACAGAGAGGCATGGAGAAAGATTGTTACAAACAGAGGGCAGTGGAGGACAGAGAGGCATGGAGAAAGATTGTTACAAACAGAGGGCAGTGGAGTACAGAGAGGCATGGAGAAAGATTGTTACAAACAGAGGGCAGTGGAGGACAGAGAGGCATGGAGAAAGATTGTTACAAACACAGGGCAGTGGAGGACAGAGAGGCATGGAGAAAGATTGTTACAGAGGGCAGTGGAGGACAGAGAGGCATGGAGAAAGATTGTAACAAACAGAGGGCAATGGAGGACAGTGAGGCACGGAGAAAGATTGTTACAGAGGTAACTTACATAATTAACTTACTGGGGTAAGTTTTTTCAACTTAAACAATGCTTTTAACAATATCACGTGACACATCCTGACCCACCACTACCACTTTTTTGGAGAAAAAAAATAGTTGAAAAAGACAAAACAAAAATTACTAAATTACGTCTGACCCAAGGAAGGTCAAACAAACGGTTGCCATGGTTACAGCTGACAACAGTGTTTCTTTTTGCAATATGAATGTAGATAAAGTCTTGGGAAAAGTCAGAAACTTTGGTTCTGATCGGATGCAGCGTTAAAAAGTTACGGACAAATGGTAGGGGGCACACTTGTAACTTCCCCCGGTCCTGGTACAGGGTAAAGGGATGGATGATGAAAGACAGTATTAAGACAAATCCACAGGTTGCAAGAAACTTTGGGGTGGACAACGAAAAACTATTCACCGGTTTCAAGAAACTTCAGGAAGCCGATGGGTTGGGGGGAAACATAGTATCGTTCCAATCATCCAGTTTGCAGGAATCTTACATTCCGAAGAGGGATGATACATCAATGGTGTTTGAAGTGAATTTAAAATACATTTTACGAATCCTTCAGTTCAAGATATGCATCATAAAATGATCGTACATTGTTGGTGTTTGGAAGAGTACATTCATTACAAGGCTCTGTTTACATCTCAAAGTTATTCCACATGACTGGGGTTTTTGACAGAATGCACTTTGTACCATTCCTCTAGTCTTAAAGAAAACATCACGCATGGAGAGGCTGGCCGCACATCACTGTTTTGTCGAGGGAAAACGAATTCATTCCACTTCTATAATTATCATGCTGGTCAGGGGAGAGACTGGCGACTGCATAAAATGCGATAGACGAGTCTACACACGCAGACTACTACTGTTTAAAAGCAAATGGAATAATAACCGAGACAAGAGACCTTATGAATGAGCTCTGCCAAACCATGGTCAAACCTATAAAACACACCACAAACATCCGCTGAACTATGATGTATTGGAAGACAACGTGTAACTAGACATTAGGAATTTGCGATTTTAATTGGATTAGAGTGCGGGACATTCTACGGATGCCACTCGCAATAGTTCAATTTAAATTCATTTGGGTTTTTTTCTGATTTAAATTCTATCCAAGACGAAACTCCGAGACATGATAGAGATTACAGAAAGACCGCATGGATTGGTTGGGCATAAATAGAAGGAATTAAATGAATTGGAAAATCAATCGGTGAAATTCCCTAATGACGTCGCAAAGGATTTGCAACCAAACTTGTATGCAGAATTTGTTCACATGAGGTCATTTTTTGGATGTTGTTGGTTCACGCAAAATGACCAATTCTGTTAACTTTCTTATTATCAACCACACGTATACGCTTTACCAAATGGCGGCCATTTTACTTTCTCTCAATCAACCCAACGGCTCCGTAAGGTTGGTTGAGAGAAAGCAAAATGGCCGCTATTTTGGTAAAGCGAGGCTTGGACGAAAATGGTATGTTCCCTGTTTATGGAATGAGAATATACGCACTAGGAATTCAGCCCGTCTGTGAAATAAATAAATGGGAGACTTTGGAACGCTATAGGTGGCAGCAGACTTACCAGGTAAATATCCATTGTTTGCGTACTTCTGAGCATGCGCAAACTTCCGAGAACACCGGATTTACCTGGTAAGTCTGCTGCCACCTAGTGTCCTCAACAGTCTCCCATTGGAGTTATATAGTTCTGCCCCGTGAGATGTTGACCATTCACGATCGCTTCGCCACTGTGCGACCCTTTTACAATTCTCTAAACCAACCTAATGAAATCGGACCGAAGAAAAAGATCCCTGTATTTATGAAATCAGGCGTCGCCTTCAATGCACAATGCGCAGTAAAACAGGGTGAACCTGGCTCCCAATACGGCGCGACCAGGGCTGACCAAGGATTTTATTCGGACTCTGCGTTAGTTTGACCCCAAATTCCGGGTCATACTGACCCAGGAAGGGGTCAGGCCACAAGGGACCAGGAATCCCGGTTGATTCAGACCCAGGAGTTTTTTTTTTTAGAGTGTATCTTGATTTTAACAGAAAGTTATTTTATTTATATAAACTTTAATGTCGATGAGGGTTTTAAAAACTTATTTATATGTTTGTAAAATCCATATTTTTTTAGTCAAATGACAACGCTGCCTCTAAACTTCTTGTGCGTCTGCAATTAAACTTTACAAGAGGCCTATACGGTACCTCGAGTTTGGGGAAGATGCAAAATGAACACGCAATACGATTTACGTAGACTCACATAATATAGGTTTGGGGGAAATAGCCAAATACGAATATGCAATTATGAAGATTACTGGAGAGGGCGAAATGATTTTTGCGTGCTCAGTAAGCGGTGCTTATTTGATCGGTCGTGGGAAGGAGGGGGGGGGGAGAGAAGTTAATTTTGAGAGATTGGAATAAACCAGTGGCAGACAGAGGGATCAACAATAAATCCCTGCAAACTGAGTTCAGATCCCTCAAAATAAACCAGAGCCCGGACAAAGTAATCGGCCGCTCGAACATGAGGCAAATGACCTTTTACCGTGATGACACCATGTCTGTCACGTTCCCCGAGTGCAATAAACAAAAATGACACTGAATCTAATTATTGAAAAGGGTTCAGACTAATTTGCTCTTTCAAGCTCAGGCCGTGTCCGAATTGGCTACGGCTACGGCTGTTACTAAGGGTGTTACTAAGGACGTCCTGCATTTCAACGCATGATGACGGAACGATCCAGCCGTAGCCGTAGCCGCCAATTCGGTCTTGGCCTCAGTTTGGTACCACTGATACGAATGAGAAATAACCAAATTGCTGATCATGATGTCATGTAGACCTGTGGAATATTTCACGTCTTCCACTCCAGTTTAATGTTTTAAAAAACAAGAAAAAAAAAAAAAAAAAGCACGTGGGACAAAGCTCGCCTGGCTTCATGTGAATTTAAACTGCAATGTCACTAAGTTCACAAGGAACAAAGCATTATTGCCAATGGCTAAAGGCTATTGCCATTTTCGCAACCACGGCTATAGGCTACGGATCCGGCTTAGGCATCGTCCCCGCCTGTTTAAAGTCCCGTACAGAAAGTGTAGTGTTCTTACAAAAATACTAACGGAGCCCAAACTCAAACCTTTGAGTTGTGTTTGATTCTTCAATGACTATGTCCCAACATGAATCCACAATTTATGTATTAAAAGTGTCAATTTTCAGCTGAGAAACCTGTCACGTGTACGTAGCCTGATCGATGAAACCATGTGCCACCACGCTGTTCGTGCTCTTGTCACATCTCGTTAATGAAAACTCCCTTCTCCATGGATTGTCCAGCAAAGACATCAAACGTATCCAACGACTCCTTAACAGGCCAGCCAAATTAATCTATATGGCAACACAATCTGACCACGTCTCACCCCTCCGTCAACAGCTCCGCTGGCTTCCAGTTCAAGAACGTATCCCCTTCAAGTAGTTGACCATTACGAATGTATGAATGAAAGTGCTCCTTCTTATCTCACTGAACTTATCACCCCATGCCAGTCTAATCGTACACTCCGTTCCAGGTCTGATACCAGGACTCTCACAAAACCTCAAACCAGGCTTTCTTTACCTGCCAAATGTTTTTTTTATGCAGCTGCTCCACAAACCTTTGGAATAAACTTCCTTGTCAAAAACCTTTCCACTATGACCGTCTTTATACCATGCAAGTTATGTGCAAATCTGTGAACATCTGTAAAATATTATCTCCAATCTTCACCAATGTTATGCACACCCTTTAAGTCTGGGATTCTGTGCACGCTCTAATTCGGATGTGAAAATCGAAGAAAGCAAAGGTGACCAGGTGAGTCTTCAAATGCCATGTTCACGACTTTGACAGCACCTCAAGACGGAAATATCTCTCTCTGTTGAATGCTTCTGGTATGAATTTATAATCAGTGACCCTTCAGACATCAATTTGTTGTCGATGGTTACCAATGGAATACTTTGTCCTTGCGACAGCAGCAGAGACTCGACCCGCTCCACTCAAAGATTATTAACCGATATTCCACAAGCCACCTGGTTGTCGTCATTTTTTCCCGAGGTATTTTGATGGCTGACCCAGATATCAGACGAAATATTTTTGGAACCGTTTGATCAAAACATTTCCTCGAAGAACACATTTATCATCTGGAGCAGTACGGTTCAAATAAAATAAAAAAGAGAGAGGGGGGGGGGGTACAAAGCTCAACGCAGTAGGGGCGGTCTAGGGCAGCTGCGAACATATTTGAGGTTTTTTACGTTGAATGTTGAAGTATTTGATGGCGAGTATACAATGCTTATCACAAAATAGTTGTATGGTAAACATATCATTCAAACATCCCAAATATCAAAAAAACTATTACATTGCTATTTGGTGCCCTCTGGAGAAGGTGGCAGTCTTAATTTAATGACAATGCTCACCGGTTGATTGTGTGGTACGTTTAACACAGGAATCAATGTGTGCTCCACAAACTAACGATCGGCCGAATCATTAATTCAGCAAAACAACACCTTCGGAGGTGGATTATGAATATTTATGGGTTCTTCGACAAGCTTCTTATAAAAGTGCGATTGATGTAGGGTCGTAAAAACAATACAACGGAGGAGGGGGAAGGAGATAATTATTTATGAACCTGACGGAGGAAAACAAACAACGTTGGATTTGTTTTTCGTAGAACAACAATAAATTCACAACCAAATTGGCATACCATTAAAATTTCCGAGCTTTCCTATACAAATAAATGAATAAATTCAACTGATTTTCCTTATTAGTAGATGCTGTCTTACAGGACGTGGGCAACATTGGCAGTTGTCAAAGACCAATATCCACACGAGACCCAACAAATAAATGAAACAACAAACCCGTGAAAGTTTAAGCTCAATCGGTCATCAGAGCCAGAAGACCAACAAAAAAGTGAAAAACCACATTATAATTACGTTTACACTGTTTTCTAACATCAAGTTATGGACGTGCGAGATCAAACCTATAATTATGTTTGTATTGTCTTTCTGATTTACTATTTATTTTTGTATACTTTTATGTTTTCTTATTAATTCTATGTAGTTTTAATATTTTTGTATTTGTTATTGTATTATGCGCCTTCGAACATATTCGGATGGAGAGGGCGCCCTACAAATGTAATAAATTATTATTATTATTATTATTTTACTCATTTTTCAAAAAAATATTATGGTGCTTCAAGCAAAAACATTTCAAGGGAAGTTTTCCACCATGACCATCTTTATACCATGTAAGTTATGTGTGTAAATATGTGATTACATTTCCAATCCTATACTCAATGTTGCGCTTAAATGCATAACATCGTTCCTCGAGAAATTTAGGAAATGAAGAATCACCTATAAAAGAGAATTGCGAATGTGAAATATTGATTTCCAATATCCCTCGTCTGAAAGCTTTCAACCGTTTTCGAAGGTTCGGCCTTGAGGAACTTGAGATAGGCCTTCAAAATAAAGAACATTGTTTCAACACTCGGTGGGGTTGAGAAGACGAGGTGACTAACCGTTCGTTTAAAAGTCGTGGGTGTTAGAGCCCAGGAAACACTGTGGCAATGACTGTGGTTAGCCCGTAAATTTGATTAATTCGCACAATGCAATTTGTTTCAAGCTCCTCGGGGGACTTCTATGCAGTTGCAGTTCACTCGATTTGTTAAATTTCGGGAGAAAGAGCTCCTTCTCTTCTTCTTTTTTCCTTTTCAGTTTTCTTTTTTCTTCTTTCTTCTTTCTACTCTCTCACCAGATTTCTGTCGTTAGATCTAATCCGGGAGGGATTTAGAGCGTCTGACTTGTGGTAAGTAAATCGAAAGATTGCAGGTACGTGTTTTTAAATGTCACCTTCATTAAAGAAACCGTAAAAACAACGACCACATTTTCTTTAAAGTTGTTTTACAGAATCTCTTGTCCCAAAACTTGATACTCACAGTATCATTTTTAAAAGTAAGGTCGATTTCATCGTTGTTGTTTTTTTATTATTGCAAACTTTTGTGTGTCTTCTTTTGTGTATTCCAGCATTAATGTTTAATTAACGTTATGTATGCTCGACCCAATGCTATTAATAATTTTTGTGCTCATTTTGGCACAGCAGCACTCAGTTTAACACAGTATGGTATCCCAACACCCAAACTGTTGGACTCTGAGTAAATGGTGGTATGCCTGACCCCATGCTAAGCATGATCAGTTTGGCAGTGCAATACTCAGTCCAAGACTATGGTAACTCAACACCCAAACTGTTGGACTCTGACTATATGGCAGTGAGCCTGAACCCATGCTAAGCATGATCAGTTTGGCAGTGCAATACTCAGTCCAAGACTATGGTAACTCAACACCCAAACTGTTGGACTCTGACTATATGGCAGTGAGCCTGAACCCATGCTAAGCATGATCAGTTTGGCAGTGCAATACTCAGTCCAAGACTATGGTAACTCAACACCCAAACTGTTGGACTCTGACTATAATATGGCAGTGAGCCTGAACCCATGCTAAGCATGATCAGTTTGGCAGTGCGCTACTCAGTCAAACACTAATGGTACCTCAACAGCCTAACTGTTGGGCTCTGATTATGGTGGTATGCCTGGTCACATGCTAAGCATGATCAGTTTGGCAGTGCAGTACTCAGTCCAACACCATAATGGTAAATTGAACACCGAAACTGTTGGACTCTGGTTATGGTGGTATGCCTGAACCCTTCCTAAGCATGATCAGTTTGGCACAGTGCAGTACTCAGTCCAGTTACTTAACATCGGAACTGTTGGACAACGGTGGTTTTGATGTTGGGCCCATTCATCATGCAAAGGAAACGTAAAATTAGACATTTATATAAGTACACAAGAGTGGCTATTTTTAATTCCACAGCGCAACCTCGAACTTTAAGTACAAGATCAGAAATCCCACCCTCGAGGGTCTTTCTGTTTAAAAAAACTTCAAAACATTTAAAAATGGGACACAGTAAATATACACAGAGCGTGCGTCCAGCCTGAAAAAAGTAAAGATACCACGAACTGAATCGTGAGCTCAGTGTTGCAACAGCATACAAAGTTAGAGTACGGTTTTAAAGTACCGGTAGAACTTTGTCATAGTAAAAAAAAGCAAAATCAATACACATTCTAGAGGCTAATCATCCTTACTGGCAGCTGAGAAGCTAAATTGCGAAGGACGCGGCTACACGTGTTTGAACTACAGGCAAAATCAACAATTACATAGCTGTTTGAGCCAAATGTCGGCTGCCGTTTAATATAGCAGAGAAAAGGGTTACGCGATGATTGTTTGTTTGTGCGAAATTTATTAGTCAGAAATGTCTCATTTAAGCCCCAGCTCAACAATGGTAAGAAAGAAATCATAAATGTTCACAGATTTACATATACCTTACATGGTATAAAGATAATGATGGTATAGGAAAGTTGACTTGAAATATTTCTGCCTGAAGTGGTATCGTTTATTAATAAAAATAAGATCCAACGCTAATTTTCGTCTCATGGATTGTGAGAAGAATATATTACCTATGAATGCATACAAAAAAGTCAAATTATTTTTTACCATTTTCTCGCACATGAGCTGAAATTTTCACCGGTTGGATTTTTTTTTTTTTTTTTTTTTACATATATCTTGATTCGTGCAAAAGAATGGAAGCATTTACACTCCAGACACTTTACCAGTGTTGAGCTGGGGCTTTAAAGCCGATCTATGACAATATTGGTTTGCTTTCGCGTAATCCCACGTTTTAAAGGAGAAAGCAGGTGTAATTTATGATTCGTTTATGAACCGTGAACAGTACAGAACACTCACCACGTGCGTGACTTTAAATTTCGAGTCGCAACGAAATCACTGATCGGTTGTAAAGTGCCTTCGGCTCAAATTCCATGTAGGGAGTATAAGTTTAATGGACACCATCCCTGAAAACACGAGAGCGTCTTCGGGCTGATTTTGATTTCCCTTTTTTTGTTGTTCTTCTTCCTCAAAGTTTACTTAACGTTTCTAATGGAATAGCTGTACCCACAGGCAGTATTATTTCGTCGTTGGTTTGTTGGCGACCTTTGACCTCCAATGGGGGAAGTATCTGCTACGTAATTTCCGAGTGCGCAGTTCGAGGTTACGGCCGTCATTAACGGCCATTTCTATTGGCGGGTAAAACGCAGGCTATTGCCATTGATTGGTTGGTGACATATTGATCCAAGGAGTTTGTATACGTGCGTTGTAAGCGATATATTGTTTTCGACTAGCCGGGGTTTAGATCTTACAGATTGCACTCGACTCTTCACACGGTTTGGTTTAAAAGCTCTGATAGGAAAGCATTGACCGTTGTCTTCAGTCTTTGACGGGATTTATTTATACGAGCACAGAATTACACTACTTTAACCTTGGTGTGATATATCCAACTGGGAATTATCGACAACAAAGAACAAACGATTTCCAAACTGAAAGCTTACCCTTTTATCAACTTGAAAAATAATCCATTTGAGTTCAATTGACGTTTATCCCACATGGGCGTTCACAATTAGGCCTACATGTATAAATACACTGATAACAACATTAAATGGGCTATATTATATAATGCCCCTTTGATGTTTCCGTATTGTACCTATATGTATAATACACAGGTACAATACGGGAAAAGTGTGTTGCATTTGAAAAAACAACAACAACAACAACAACAACAACAACAACATCAACATCAGCAGCAGCAGCAACAACAACAACAGCAACAACACTAGACAGTGAGATGCCATTACCATGATTCCGAAACTCGGCTCTTGATTCGATTTGGAAATTCGAAATTTGCATGGATGAATGTTCACCCCGGCAAGACACAACCAATACTTCATTTTTGGTATTCTCCTAAAATGCTTCAGACAAGATTCGAGAAGAAGTCCACATGTTTACTTGTATGGTGTTTTCAGCCCCTATTTCCTCACACATCTGAAACAGCCATTTGATTATCTTCTCTACACAGGTATCTTCAGGCCTACGGGTCACAGTGCTGAGGATTACTTAGTTTTAATACAAGCAAGATGTAATAACAAGTTACAGTTTCTTTTAGTTCGTCCATGGGGCCTGCACTCGTTCAGTATTTTCTCAAGTGTCATCGGTCTCGGCAAAGATGTTCCATAAACGTGTTTACTCAATCATCGATATCCATCTAGCCACAGTTGTCTTATTCATTTGTTTTGTTACTCATCCCACAGCACAATAAGCGTCAATAACAGAATGTATAGGGAACGTGAAGATAATATGTGAAGATTTAGATGTGGAAAGAAAACCACGAATGGGGAAAGCCCACACAGTCAGGTTGGGACTGAAAACACAATCCACATGCAAGGCTCCAGGGGTGGATTTCACAAAACTAGTCATAACTTAAGACTAGTCCTACAAGTTAAGAAAGAAAACCCACGCCCTACAAGAAACCCCAGGCAATCAGGTAGGGACTGAAAACCCAATCCACATGCAAGGCTCCAGGGGTAGATTTCACAAAACTATAGTCCTAACTTAGGACTAGTCCTAACTAAGGACTAGTCCTAACTAAGGACTAGTCCTAACTAAGGACTAGTCCTAACTAAGGACTAGTCCTAACTAAGGACTAGTCCTAACTAAGGACTAGTCCTAACTAAGGACTAGTCCTAACTAAGGACTAGTCCTAACTAAGGACTAGTCCTAACTAAGGACTAGTCCTAACTAAGGACTAGTCCTAACTAAGGACTAGTCCTAACTAAGGACTAGTCCTACAAGTTAGGACTAGTCCTAACTTAGGACTAGTCCTACAAGTTAGGACTAGTCCTTAGTTAGGACTAGTCCTACAAGTTAGGACTAGTCCTTAGTTAGGACTAGTCCTAACTTAGGACTAGTCCTAACTTAGGACTAGTCCTACAAGTTAGGACTAGTCCTAACTAAGGACTAGTCCTAAGTTAGGACTAGTCCTAACTTGGGACTAGTCCTAAGTTAGGACTAGTCCTAACAGGACTAGTCCTACAAGTTAGGACTAGTTACTAACTTGAGATAAGAGTAGTCCTGGCGCTTTGTGAAATCCACACCGGGTCTGAGGTGTGAATCGCACTGGAGTCCACAGAGGTGAACGGCGGGGGGGGGGGGGGGGGGGAGGTTGGACACTGAGCCAACATGCATTGCTGGTTCTCGAAAACCAAACTTTCTGATTTTGAAGGTTTAGTCAGCGCTAAAAATGATGGCGCTCAGAGTGCCCCCGAGAAAAATCTCCCGTCTGAAAATCTGCCATGCGCAAGAAAATTTGTAATTTAATCTGATCATGATCTTTATTTATGTTACCCTGCTGGGGAAATAAAACGACAGACCCGATGCTGTTGGGGAAGGTGGCGGATCGATATGGGATTCGGTTTGCGGTGTGCCATGATGCGGGTAAACTCACTGTGGATTTCATCCGCGTGTGATTTTATTGGATATAGTTCTTGGAGAGGGTGGGGGGGGGGGTTCCGTTCCATGGTCACATTCAGTTTTGTGATGCACTCCTTTTTCAATAGATACAGTCCTCATGAGAGTGGAAAAAACCAAATTACAAGTCTCCTACCTCTCGTTCAAATGGTGTGAAGTGTGATGTTATTTGATATTCTTTCGTGTGGCGAAATTTGAAACATGACGTCAGTGGATATCAACAACAAATGGGTCTGTACTTTTCCAGTCCAATAAGGGTCAATTTCATTTGACTGGATATTATCAAAACCCAGGAATGAACTGGTACAAAAATGTACAGACCAACATGTTAGACATTATTTTTGACAAATTAAAAAGTAACAACCCCATAACAAACTCATGAAAATAGTGTGTATTACTTTTATGAATATCAACCAAATAATAAGCCCGAAAAACAGTAACATATACAAATCATCACCTCTAAAAGCCAGTTTCGCGAGAATGCACACACTGTAGATTTCCACATGACTATTTACAACAACATTTCCGCCGGCTAATTTAGTTTTATGTTCCTTGATGTCTATACTTGTTTGAAACGAATACTCTTATATAAACCCATGCTTTGAATCACATACCTTTAACATTTACGTTTGTGATCTTGTGTAAATTGACATTTCACACATATCATCATCTTGTTCGTGCCGTCGCTTTTCCTCAGATAAAATGGCCGGGGTAGACACTGTTGTTTGCGCTTGTTGAATAATTTATTGCAATGGCTTTGTTTATAAGTTGTTTAATGGTGACTGGAATTTACCTTGTTATCCTCTTTGCTGGTATGAATTAATCCCACCATTTAAACTTTGAGCCATTCTATGTTTTATTCATTTATTAAAGTATGCAAACTACCTGTGTTTAAATTCAAATGCAACCGTCTTACCGTAGGCGGCGGGCTACGTCGTTCCCCGCCATTCATATTCTGGCTCGAAGACAAGACATCACAAATGTTCTCTGTCTTCATACTTAAGGGGTAACATTTGTTTTCCTCAATTCATAATATTGTATTTCATTACCTACAGACCTAAGTTATCTATAAGTTTCATTAGATTTCTGCATTTTCTTGAATACTTTCCTTACATTAAGTACTTCGGCAATTTAAATAAGCGATTTGTATACTTGAATAAATGAATAAAACATAGAATGGCTCAAAGTTTAGAGGGGTGATTATTTCATACCAGTGACACTACATTGACCAACCACGATTGATGCCTTAATAATGCCGTATATGGTACCAAAAAAATAGCCAAGTACAACAAAATTAGGCTTGTCAGCATAAGGTTACCAACCAAAATAGCATGTCGAATGTAACATATGTGACTGGTACTGTTTGTTTTTGCCAGGCAGAAAGTATGTAGCAATATTTCCTGATTAGGCAGCTTTATGAAATCGGGTCCTGGTGGCTAATTCATCGGGGTGATCGGGGTGTAGGTTCGAATCCCGGTCATGACTCTTGTGTCCTTCAACAGACTACTAAACTGTAACTTCTTCCCCCCCCAAAAAAAGAAGAAAAAAAATGGGTACATAAAAAGGGCAGAGATGGCCATTGTGATTGGTTAAGCTTTAGGCTGTCTGGGAGCTCAGATGATTTTAGGAATAAAATAAATCGGTCAGTCACTGGGGGGTGCAACGTGTACACGCACACTGACACAGGCAAGCGCACATATCTTAAAGAAGAATAGTAATGAATATTCATTATGAATAGCAAATACTCTTTGCAAACAAGCGCATTTGATTGGTTAAATGTTTTGCCGTTGACGAAATATGCTGCAAAAAAATTACCAACGTTCATGCGCAATGCTTGTCAAAACAGGCGGATATCGGCGTCATAAAAGTTGTCATTATTTTATAGAAGAGCAAAGGTCGTGGGCTCGAATCCCGTCCGAGTAATAAATGCCTGTGGATTTTGTTTTCACAGTACTCATCAGGAAAGTACTGAGTACACTGTGCTGAACACACATCAGTGTATGGGTAAAACACAATAACCATTCTCTATCCCAGCTGTAAATTTAAAATCTACCACAACTGTATTATTATGGTCTAGTCCCCGTCCTGTGAGGGTGAGGGAAAGAGAAAAAGCTCCTCACCGAAAAAAAGACAATCATTCACCAATGGTACAGAATCCACACGACGTCTCAACTATATCATATATATCATTCTCCTGCAACTAATTAATTCCTCAGAGTACAGTAGCAGGACATTATAATAATACTTAAAAGCACTTCCCAGCAAAACACAATACTCGAGAGTATCCAACGAGAAGGTCACAGGTCAACACATGATATTACATTGTACAATAAACACGATGACTCTGTCCCTCAAAAATACAAATCTCTCCCACAAAATGACTTGGTATAGACACTAATGATACTCCTTTTGGGGTTCTACAAAGTCAGCCCTCCCAGATGACAAACATTAAGAGCACGGCAAGAGCCATGCTCTCTACAAAATAGAGATGATTACCCTGACAATATAGAAGATGCTCTCTGCTTGCAGAACGCTAAACAGAAAAAAAGGACGGTCCAAAGGTTGCGGACACAAACTTAACGTTTTCACAGTAAATATGCGAATCGTAAAGTTGCATTCGTCTCAAGAATACTGAGGCCGCACTTGGCATCCCTACATTATTTAAATAACAAGATTTGCATGGTGGAGATTGGTAGGTTAAATCCAGGTATACGGCTTGCTATAGACCTTATGCGTATGACGTAACTATATGAGCATTTAGTACATGGAAATGACACCATGGCGCGGAGTTCAAAACAGTTATAACGCACGTTCGATGCTGCGTTTCCTCAAAGATGGCGGCGAACGCATAGGGTATATTAATCTCGCTATATATCCATGCGTGACACCATCGATATGAACTCACCCTTACACCAAAGTAATGTTACTGTAATTGCGTGTAATATTTTGGGAGTGAAGACAATCCCCTTTCAAATGGTCGAAACCATCAGATATAGACCCCTCAGACCTTGGACCCCTCAGACCTAAAAATCACAAACAAAATCTAAGCCATCAAAGCCACCTAGAAGCGATCTGGAAGGTAAGAAAATAATGGTCTAAACCATCAGATATAGACCCTTCCTCAGACCTAATCAAAACAATTCCAAGCAATCAAGCCAGTACAAAGCCATCTGGAAGGTATGATTGGAATTCAGGCAGGAGTGACACAGAACGAAGAAACTCACACGGTTACACCACCGTACTGTTTCTAACAGTACGTTTTTACAATTGCGCGTAATATTTCACCTTGGGTCAGCACAATCCCTTTCAAATGGGCTACACTATCATACATTAGACCCCGCAGACTTTAAGACCCTTGAGACCTAATGTAACAAGCTCAAAGACATCAAGCCACCAGGAAGCCATCTGAAAGGCATTATTGATAACAGCCAGCTATTGCTATTGGAAGAGGAGGTGGCATGGGTTATTCTCAATAGACCTTATGCGTCTGACGTCATGAGTCCCATAGAGGGATGTACAACAGCGCCCTCAATGAAGTGAAAACGGCCGTAAGTTTACTGTAGGGAAACGGCTGTGCATACCCTTGATGTTTAGACTCGTGTGGGGTTAGTCGTCATCGTGAGACTGAAGGGGATGTATGGGAGGTTGGCTTTATAAAACCGGGCAAATCTCGCATGATTTCGAAGATCTTTGGGGACCATTTGCTCCCACTTACATTGCTTTCACGTGTGAAGAAACGAAACCGCGTACATTAACGAGATCCGACGTCGAAGACGCACGGGACGTATACAGTGGTCTATAACTGCGGTAAATGCTTATAATATTCTCCCATCACCCTTCACTTAAAAAAAACCGCAATTGACAGTTGTCAAACAGAGTCCTACATATTAAAGATTGCTGCAATATATCATGTGATGGATCCGCCTACAACGTGCATAGTCAACCCTCCTACTGTTTGACCATGCAACATAATCAACTGTAGCTTTGAACGATATATACACTACGCCAGCTTTCAACTATGGTCTCATTTGGCTAACGTATGTACACGGTCAACCCTCCTACTATCTGACCATTAAATATCACCGGAGTGGTTTTTAATGATAGATAAACTACCAGCCTGCATTACGATACCATGTGGTTAAGTAGTACCGGTCGGAATGTATGAAATATACACGTATGTCTATATATCAATTATAATTCGTACAAATGTTGGTATATGATTCGTTTGAAGAGTAATCAAGTTTGAACACATGAGGGCGTACTTCTCGGGACACTTTTAGTCCACATATCAGGGCACCGGAAGTACACCTTCAAGATAAACTCAACGCATTAGCCCTGTCCTTTGTGTAATTGTATGTATACGTACTCCATGAGAGTTAGTATGATATCAAATCAATTCGACAAGAGCCCTTTAGTTTCTGATTAAAAAAAAATAGACTCACCTCGAGTCGCTATGTCGTCAATAAACTAGGCACTTCCGGGCTCAAGATGTATCCGCACTAATTTCACCCCGCCGTTGAAAAATTCATTGTGACAGCCACGCCAAAAAGTCACACCGGGGAATCTGGAGAGATGGACGGCGTTTGCATTTTTCAATTCCACGGTGAGACTGTAGAAACACTTTGCAGGGGGTTCGCTCAGCTAGTAATACGGTGCTCTCTTTATGATATGGATTGGTTGGTACGTGCGTGCCCTGCATACGCAAAAAAAAAAGAGGGGGAATAAATACAAAACGGTTTGACGGTGTCATTTTCTGATCGTGAGCTCTAATTCGGGTTCTCAATCATAAGATAGTACCATTGACAGTTTGTGTCCTCCATCTCGTACCGTCTGCTCTTATGGGGAGGAAACTGATAGCTGCACCGTAATTGTGTTCTATTTTTCGCAGACAAAATCTCGAGTGGTTAAGTGTCAGAAGTTGGTAAAAGGGTGCCTAAGTTTGTAGTCTGGGACTATTTTTAAAAACAAGCTGTTTTCTCTCTTATTTACAATGGAGAGATTATGACGTAGTGTCACAGCAAAGCTATACATTCTGAGTTTGTTTTTGTACACTGTGCGAAAGTTTCAAATCCTACTTAGGCCTATATCTTCTAATAAATACTGTTTGTATTGAACGGTCAAATAAGGGTCGTCCAAAGTGTTCAACATTTTTAAAGACACACGGAATATCGGAGACTCCCTTAAATAGTTAGACTTAAGATCATTCTCATTGGATTGAAACTCCCTCTTTTCGATCAGTGGCGTAACTAAGGGGGGAGCATGGGGGCACGTGCCCCCCCCCCCCCAATTGATGTCCGTGCCCCCGGGTGCCCCCAATTTGAAATCTGGACTTTTGAGGTTAAAAATTACCAGAATAAAAGGTTACATTTTTAAAGCGTCTCTGTAGTAATTTCATTTTTTTTTAAACTATTGTTCATTATTTATACGCACGAATGTATTTTGTTTTACCTCAACACGTCAGAAAAGCGCTGAAAAGGGGCTTGTTTAGGAAAAATACAAACGGAAACTACAGTTTTAATTGGCCAAAACTGCCCCCTAGGAAAAATAGTGCCCCCTTGTGCCCCCATCTAAAATTTTACCCTAGTTACGGTGCTGTTTTCGATTGAGGCCAGAGACAAATCTTCTGAAGTTTGTCCCTTGTTTCATTCTAAATAGAGTCAATTTCAATCGAAAACTTTACGAGAATACTACTTTTTACCTCCCCCACTCCAGTCACATAATGACCATTTTGTAAGCGTGTCAACACTGGCGTGCAATAATACAATTAATATCAGGCCTTGCAGCACCAACATTTCCCAAAACAGCGTTATCAACACGATTTCTTACTAGATTTGAAAGACCCCCCTTCCCCCGTCTCCCTCAGTCGTATCCTTTGTATGACCGTTGAAATGGTGACAACGTTGGCAACCCTACATTCACTATTCTTGGACTATTCTTCATTATGCAAATAAACATAAGTTATGAATACATTGAACTAATGTAAGTAAACAAGGAAACCGCGCAAACAGCAACCCTAGTTAAAACACATATACCTCTGGCAGCTACGCATATATACTTATTTGATATCAAGTTCTGAGTTTTTCATTTGAAAGTATACGCATAGCATGAATATCAATGCAATTGGCAAAGAACACGTTTGTGTACATAGTTTTTCTTATAACTTGTATTCATGATAAACAGCGGTTTGGTTTGGACAAGAAACCGTTGTTTTTAGTAACACATAGGCCTCCGTATCTCTAATCTCCAGCCTGCAAGCCTAGATCGTAATAAACGTCATCACTGACGTAAGTACACCCCTGCATATAAATCCACTCACCTGCCCAGCCTGTCTCCAGTAAATCGATTGCTTTCAGGTTTTTGGCGCCAAAAAATAAACGACCTTAAATCCTTGATACGTCGCCTCCTCGAAGCTAGCCGCACACAGTAGACCCCTCGCTATATCCCCGTCGAAAAAGAAGGAAAAAAACTCCACCTCTTGATAAAACCTGCACGTGGTCCGTGGAGCACTCAAGTCATGCCACACGTTAAAATGTTTCAAGACATAACATATCGGGAGCAATCTTTCAAAGACTCGTTCAGTTTGTAAGTGGCAATTTTAGCCCACGTGTAGAGTGGCTGTAGGGCTATAGCACTGTTGCTATCGGCAGTAGACAGCAAAGTGGTTCAATACAAAGCTCCGGGCAGATGTCAGCATTAAATGAATGCGTTGGAGATATCAAAGCGTGTATTATTTAGGTACAGAGTTATGTACTCATTGTATTAAGCTCTGCCGGCGCTAAACTCACTTGCAGTTACAAAACAAATTATGCAGCCGCAAACCTCAAGCAAGAAAGTGACCCAAATTAAGTTGACTATTCACAATGCTTTCTGCAATATATTGGACACATGACTTAGCTGTTCATCTATACGATAATACTTTTGCATACATTTGGAGACTGGGTCTATCCACTGTATCTTACGTTATAGCATCCAAAAGATGAATGTCTTTTCCCTTTTAAGATCCGTTCAACGTGGCACAACCGTAGTGAGGGTAGACGCACTGAAAGGTGACTTCTGCGCGTACACAGACGAGATGCGACGATACAAAGCTCCAGAGACGGCAACGGCAGTTATGATACTCAGTTTCTAGTCAGCGGCATTTACACATTACATCTTAATAGTCCTGGGACTCACTGATATTTGCACGGGGCTTCGATTCACTTCTGTGTAACGACGTCGGCTAGACGAAGTGACACTCGCAAGAGTTACTTGATGTTTGCCTTCGATTATCCGTAGGAAACTCTAACGACATACGTGATTTTTTTTTTTACTATATACGTACGGTGTTCCTCTACGACGGACTTGAATGAAGAGACAAGACGTAGACGGTGGCTCATTTGTTGAAGTCTACTGGTAAAGTGCCTCCCGTAGGTCTACCCGGACGGAGGAGGAAATGTTTAAATCAGAGACGGCCTTGTACTCCGCGGTGATGCGGGCTCAGAACACCGTACAAGAGATGATCAAATCAACCGCGATCTACAGCATAATCTCCCGTTAGCTTGATTATTGTCGAAGTACACGCACACTTCTGGTGAGCGGGTCGTCATTCATGCTGCGTATATATAGTGGACGCGATATTGACAAACACGAAGTGCGGCTGTAAAAGGGGAAGATGGAAAGTTGCCAATCACAGATGGTAGTTCATGCTTCACTCAGTGGGGCATAACTTATACGAGGTAATGATCCAAGAGCGGTGTGGACGTCACGCTCCAAGTACACGTTCTGAAAAAAACATTGGCAGATGAAATAGTAACATGCCCGTGGTATACTGCCAATTTAGCCGACTTTCAATGTGAAGCCAGTTAGGCTAAGTTAGTTAAAGCATCAACCCAATGCTCGTAGGCTCGAATCCCATGCTGCGAAAAATATTCGTGTGCTGGTATGAAGATCTGGCGTGAGATTGTTCAGCTCAAGTGGAAGGGTTCGTGGCAAACCGCGCCAGTTCCCCCACGATGCAATACAATAACGCTCAATCGAACGTGCAGTCTATAACCACCTATGTTCCTAGAATGAATAGCTGAAAAGATCAAGAGTTGACTTAGCATCAACTGAGCTCTAAGTCCAGTACAAAAAAAGCCCTCAAGAACATCAGCATCATATTATCAGCCACGAATTCATAATTACGGCCCGTATTCAACCAACGCCGGAGTGCCATGGGTCTGATGGGACAAAGAAAGCCCGACCATCCACGGCAGGCGCTTCTCGAAGACTGCCCTGGACTGAGTGACGATACGCGGACGCCGCGAGCGTTGTTTTCTTCACGCGGTTCTGCTCACCCCTGCTCGCAAAAATGTAGGCGATTTCAGCTGTTGGTGATCAGCAGCCGCAGCGAGCGGAAAGTGAAAAAACAGAAAACAGTGCTCAGTCCCTGCTAATGCCGCCTGTGATCGACCCCCGGGGTGCTCCTCTCCCTATCTCCACTGGGACAACTCACCACGGCCCGTCATCAATCAACATTGACTCGCAGGGGGGTTACTGTACGGATAGTTAATATTGTGGTGACCCCCTTCGAACTGTTTCAACGGTAGAGGGCGTGACTTACTCGGGAGCGCCAACAGAACGCGAACATTGTACGTCACTTCAGTGCAACTACGTTTTTAGGCAGTTTCATTTAAAAGTGACAAACGAAGGTGTTGCGAGAGCACTTTCTTTTGGGATCATACAATAATAATTTGCCGACGGACATTGTCCATTTAAATACGAAGTACATGAGTAATAAATAACGGGAAATTGTTGATTATTATACTTTCAATATGTGAGCTCTTTGATAACAAAGTTCATACAAATCCTCTGGTTAAAATACTTGACTAAATACCGTCTATATATAGGTCAAGGAAATAGCATCTGAAACTCCTTCAGAACAACCTCTGCCTATTTTTATAGCTGCGATCTAAAAAAAGTCCAACATGAGTGTTCACAAACTCCCTGACAAAACATAAGTACCACAAATCGTTCACAGGTTAGTTGTTTTCGTGGGTTTGATGAAAAACAGCGAATGGAAATTAATATAGTCTGCCAGAACAAACTGCCGGAGTTTCCCTTTTAGAAACGTCATATGACCGGTAAAAGGGCGTAAGCCTTTACGCCCTTTTACCGGGCACAACTAGTATTTCGTCCCAGTATTAAAAGGACGTGTTAACCAATGGCCCCTGACATAAAAAAAAATATGGCATTATTGTTACATTTTGGTTTTTTTGCTACAATTAACCCAAAGACATGTTTTCCCATTCCCATGCAGAATATAACCTTTCTATAAAAACTTTTGAAGGGCACGACATTCCACATCATTTGCTTAAATACGTCCTTTTACCGGGAACTTATCGTTACGTCCTTTTACCGGGCACACGACCAAGCGCTCACAGCAGCGGATTTGTTTTAAAACTATAACAACTCCAATTTAGATTTTTATAATAACACAATTAATTTTCCAATCGGCCGACCAAGAGTTCTGGGTTTGACGACTTTCATTTCCCTCTGGGCAATCTATAATAAATAAGTCATTGCACAAAATGTATACTGTATGTTCACCGTTAAGTTTGGAGTGATCGTGTCACTCGTTATAAACCACTTAGTGGTCATGTTTAAGTGCGGAGTGATTAACACACACGCAATGTGGGCATTAAAATGTGTTTCCAGGTTGGTATAGACAGGCATTCGGGTCAAAGTGTTTAGGTACGCTTTTGTCTATCCAGGCCAGCTTAAATTGGTTGTGTTGTTTCTTGATTCTTGTTTTACAGATTCTGTTTTTTTTTTATCATGAATTTTGTTTATTTATTCATCTTGTGCTGTTCTTTGCTTGTTTCTTGTTATTTTTGTTGCTTTTCCTTGTCTTCTTGCTTGGCTGCTTTTTCTTTTCCTTCCAACTTCGTTTAGTCATTATAGTCTTATGTGCGGGCAGATTTATTCATTTATTACATTTTAATTCATTTGTACATGTATTATTTATTATTTTGCTCAATTCTGTTTACTTGAACAAACTGTATTTTTGTGAACTTTGTTGCCATTGAATCTTGGTCGAATAAATAATAATTATAATAATATTAATAATACGTGGTCCACATCGCTTTATTGTCATAAGACCAGTATTCACACTTTAGTTGAACCAACAAATACATGAAATAACAAACCTGTGAAAGTTTTAAGCTCTATCCGTCATCGGAGTCTCGAGAAAATTGTAAGACAAATCTGAAATGTTTTCCTTGTTTTCAAACATCCGAGTTTTGGACTCCCAAGATCAAAACTAATGGGATACTTTTGAGACGATAGCGGGCGTCCCACAGACCGGTCCTTTTCCACTGTTCTCATCGCTGAGAACAAGGGAAAAGGACCGGTCTGTGGGACGCCCGCTATCGTCTCAAAAGTCTCCCATTGGTTTTTACTCATCTCTCAAAAGCTATCGCATCTTGAGCAAATGCTACCGTGGGAACTTTTCCACCATGACCATCTTTGCATCATCTTCTGTAAGTTGTTTGCAAAATTGTGAACATTTATATTTTTTTACTCTTACCAACGCTATCCTCACCCTTTAACTATCTATTACCGAACCGTTGACGGATGTTTTCGTTCAGTATCTCAATTGAAGTTGATAACTTTCTGAACTAAAGGCAAATATCTAACATTCTTTCTCCTAAATAACTTTTAAACCGAGAAGTTGGCAAAAAAAAGCAGAAAAAAAGCGGTGCACTCTTAAAGATATCCTTTAATGAATTATCTCTACCTGAATTAGATATATCTCTATCAAATGAATAAGAGGTATCAGTATAAATATTTTAGAGATATCTTTAAAATAAGATATATCACTAAATTGCTTACGGTTCCATCGAGGTTCATAAGGTACATGTTTAATCCATCAAATAGGGCGCTGCATCTTTAAAATGTGTCACTTTTGAAAAAAACCTATAAGCTTCATTTCCAACAAACAGAAAATCACTTCTCACCAACAATTTTTGGTGAGAATTTGAACGATGAACCTTTAGCTGTTGTTGTTTTGTTTTCTCTATTTTTCCCCCCTTCACCTTCTTTTTAATTTCAGATACAGTGTACAAGTTCAAGGAAACACTGACATTTTCTCTTCATTCGGACCCGGATCGGGTGATCCCGCAGAGATTCCAGTTGCAAGACGCCGTGCCATAAATCCTTGTTGCCCTTTTCGGGCTCCGCGGCTCGCAGTCGTATTGGGTTCGTTCTGGCAATAAAACTTCATAGAACTCCCGGAGGCTCCTCCGCAACCAACACGCCATCGCAAAATGAGTAGTGGGAGATTGATACGGATATGAAAAGAGTAGACTGGCTACAAGTCGAGAGGGTGGACGACTCAAAAACCACTTCCTCTTGATTATGGCCTTTGGCTTAAAACCATTGTATGAATGGAAGGGTAAGAATTGACCCAATGGTAGACTTTCGGGACGCTGGCGGCAGCAGACACAACGGTTTTTTTTGACAGTTGTGAGCATGCGCACATACTCAGTATTGCGCGCGAGGTTCTTAGCATGCGTACTAAAATAGTGAGAACAATGGAAAAAAAGTCCGTCCAAAAGTCTCCCAATCACCAGACGTTACCACTTACGAGTGAAGTCTTGGTTGCCCCATTTCGGCAGTTTGATTCCCCGTGTGTTACTGTGCGGCGCGCATTTTAAGCACATGTGACATGGTTGTTTGGCTGGTGATCTTATTCTGGTTAGTATAATTTTGTTGTGCTAAGCTAATGTGACGTGTTTATGTTCAGGGCCCAATTTCATAGAACTGCTTAAGCAGAAAACACTGCTGGAAAATTTTCTGCTAGGCAAAAATGAGCAGGATACCAGTCACAGATTGTACATGTGACATGGTATTTTAGCTGGTAACCTTATTCTGGTTAGTATAATTTTGTTGTGCTAAGCTAATGTGACATGTTTACGTTCAGGGCCCAATTTCATAGAGCTGCTTAAGCAGAAAATACTGCTGGAAAATTTTCTGCTAGGCAAAAATGAGCAGGATACCAGTCACAGATTGTACACGTGACATGGCATTTTGGCTGGTAACCTGGTAAGCATGATTTTGTTGTACTTAGCTACTTTTTGTGCTTAAGCAGCTGTATGAAATTGTACCCTGGCCAAAGCCACTAACTTGGACGAGCGTATTAAAGGTAGAACGCAGGATTGGTATTCATCAATTAAAACAAAATGGTATCAGACTGAAAGCTTACTGATTATGAAGTTCACATCAGCACCAATCCTCCATCCTCCAATAAATACTGTAAAAGTCGAAAACATAGAATTTGAATACCCCGATTTGAATTTCGGTTGTAACAATCGAAATTAACGACAATGTGTTCACATGCTGAAAAGTGTGCACGACGAATTGAGCCAAAATTTTCACAGGTTTTTTTTTTCATGTATGTTTTATTATTGAATCGCACAAAGTACGAACACTGCTCTATCAGCTTTACAAATCCTGTATTTTAATTTTAAATACACGAGCATTTTTCGGCAATTCAGTGAATCCACCGGTAATCTGTAACATACTCGCAGGCAGCGTAGAGAGCAAAGGCGCATGTGTGGGCGGTCAACACACAAGAGTATACATTTACCACCTTGTCCGTTGTGTAAAGAATCTACAATAAGTAAAGGATTGCCGATTATCAGATTTCACTGATTATTTTCATACTGGTACTAATCCTCCACAGCAAAAATGTTTCCATCTGCAATACTGTCAGCTCGGGGAAATAGCAATTGTTTATTAAGATCGCCGCAACCGAAATTAACATGTTTGAACGTGCACAAATAAAAAACAAACCGATAGTTGGTTTGAAAGTGACGGTCAGCTAAAGAGAGGATGAAGATGTAAGTTCATCGTTTGTTAAGTTTTTTGTCAACGTAATGCTGATTTATAAGGGAAAAACGATAAAATAAAAGTCACCCGTGCACGGGTGACTTGGCTGTGAAAGTTTCAGTTGAACCATGGAGGTATAAATTAAATTTCTACCTCCATGGTTGCACACAGTGCCTACTTATAGACCTTTATCATACTGCCACCATCTTGGTCATGTTTCCTGTATCCAATAACAATAATAGATGCTAATATTCATTGCACAAAAAGGAGCCAGACTGTTTGCCCTTCCAGCCTCGGTTTGGTTACATTGGTTTGAATGGAAGAAAATCAAGATGGCCGCACCATGATAAAGGTCTATTGAGACAACAGCAGAAAACCTGTCACTGTATTTTCATCAAGGACGGGGAATCCATCCACGTTTAGCGAGGTGACAGCGGGTACCGTACCAACCGCATCATTGTCCGTAATGAGGGCAGCATTCAAACGGACACCACGGGAATTTCCAAAAGTCGCCTGCAGGCGGTCTTTGGGGATTCGAAATTTTTTTGACATACTTTCATTGATTTCTAATCAATGGGGGCACTTCGAATGAAATAATTTCGCAGGATGTATACATTGCACAAAATACATATACATGTACTGTCCCGTCACCACGTCAGGCTCAACCCTCCCCCCACACCCCCACCCCAAGCCCAACGGCTTATAGACTCGTACGTGTGCAGAAATGATGTTGACTTAATTTTCTAGCTAATATCTGTTGGAGGTGAAACTCTATCACTGCAGATAATATTCACATCAAAAAAGTCCAAGCGAGCTCAATTGCCGCGGGTCAAAAATAAAATAACCATCTGATCTCTGCCGGGGATCTAGACACGGCGACTGAGCAAGCGTGATCAAATGCAAAATCCACCGGCTCAAGCCCCGGCCTAAGCCGACCAGCGTACCCGCAGATCGCCTCGCTTGATCATCGTCCCCCGGACCCGTCTACCTGTGCGGACATTCAATTAGCAGATTAGTCACTTTGTTATTGAAAGGTCAGTGCAGTACTTCGTTCCTCAGTAAAAACGCCAGAGCATCTTTATGAGGGTAATTTAAAATTCTAATGGAACTTTTGCAAGGGTATACCGAGCAGGGGCGCATGGAGACAATAGAACTTTATCATGGTGCGGCCATCTTGATTTTCTCCCACTCAAACCAATGTAACCAAACCGAGGCTGGAAGGGCAAATAGTCTGGTTCCTTTTTGTACAATGAATATTAGCATATATTACTGTTATTGGGTACAGGGGACATGACCAAGATGGTTGCAGTATGATAAAGGTCTATTGCCTCCGTTAAGCATGGGTCTCCGTTATAAAGCTCACCGGCTCTGTTTTGCTGCGTTCGGGAAAGAAAGCCAATATTATTATTTATTATTATGTATTTGCCATCAAACACAAAAAAATACAAAACAGAAACATACAATGCCTACCAAATTACTGTTGCCCCAAGGCATTTAGTTTCCACTATCAACTCGGGTACCTGGGTACAATTATTGGTTAGATTGATACTGTATGGTCACGGAGGAAAACTTCCCTTGAAATTGTTTTACCTGAAATGCTATAGTTTCTGAGAAACGAGTCAATGAATTAGTTTTGATCTCGAGAGTCAGAAATCCGATGTTTGAAAACAATGATGGGGTTTTTCACTAATTTTCCCCGATGACCAAATTGCACTTTAAACTTTCAACGTGAATTCGTGTATAAAGTTGAAGTCCGTTTGAGACATTGGGTGCCTTTTCCAAACCTCGGCCGAAGGCTCCGGGCTACGGGCTCCGTTTGATGTTGGAAGCGCCGTGCAAAATGCACACTGTTCCAAAATTGATGACGGAGCCCAAGCCGGAGCCAAAGCCAGAACCTAAGCCGGAGCCACAGCCGAGGTTTGGAAAAGGCGCTTGGTGAAGACTGGGTGGACATATGAGGGCGCTGTTCTACGATTTCACAGCGGGAAAATATTGCCAAATCAATCATGAACACGTAAACAAAAAAAGCCTCTGGTTTTGTGCTCATACACAAACTTAGTTTGAAATAAAACGGCTGCAAACTGCTTTCCAACCAGATTACCTTTTTTAATAATTTTCTTATGCCTGCCCTCTCCTCTTGTGTTATTGTTGTTGATGTTGTGTTTCTGGAATAATTTCTGCTTAAACAACGTCTGCCTAATTTTCTATTTGCCATTCGCGATTCGTTAATAAACAATGTTAAATTGAGATAATTAAGTTTTAGTTCTCTCTTTTCTTTGAAACTGCAGAAACAAAATATCTATTTTTGCACGATGTTTAATTTTTCTCTTTTTTACCTGACTTTATTTGTGTATGTTATTTCCTGCCCTAAACTAAAATCAATTAAACCACTGAATACATTGTAAAAACAAATGAATAATTAAACAGAAACCTGCATCGCGAAGTGCCGAATTATACCTGGTCAGGCCGAGCATTCAATTAAATCTGTATTCAAACAAAGTTGCCTCAGGGTTTAAAAAAAAACAATCAGTATTTATTGAAAGGTTTAAAGAGGATGATCTACGCGACCTCGGGTTTATTGGATTCATCTTTATAGTTTAAAAAAACCCACGCAGACCTACTGAGAGCGGTGCAGACATGCAGATAGAATTACATTGGCCTGGGGCCAACTTCACAGAGAAATGCTTAAAGGCGATGTACAGGAGTGGTAAAGCTGATGGTGCAGTGGTCACATTTTTGCGTGATTCAATATATACATGAAAAAAGAAACCTGTGAAAATTTGGGCCCAATCTGTCGTCTGAGTCGGGAGAAAATAGTGAAAAATCGTGCACACTTTTCAGCCATGTAAACACATTGTTCCTAATTTTGATTGTTTACAACCGAATGAGCCTTTTTGTTTGTTTCAGGTTTTCTGATACAGATTCAGTTTTCTTGAATATGACAGAGTTTCAGAGGGAAATATTTCATATAGAAATAGTTCTAGTATTAATAACTTATTCACGAACAGTGAGCTTTCAGAGACTGAAACTAAACAATAATGTTTGTTATCCTTGCCAATCCTGTATAGTGTCTTTGCGTAGAAAAACATGCTTAAACAATTTCTGATATGCAAAACTGAGAAGGTTACCGGTCACAGATGGTACATGTCACATGGCGTTTTAGCTGGTAACCTTATTTTGCTAAGCCAAAAGGGTTTATGCCTACAGTGTAGTTATTTTTTTTGTGCTTAAGCAACATTATGAAACTGGGCCATGGTTGATTGGTAATTCCCACAAGATCTGGAAAAGTCTGATCAGGTATCCCTTGATATTTATGTTAAAAAGAAGTTAGGCCTACTACGCCAGAATTAAGTCTGAAGGTAACTATAAGGGTTTTAAACTTGGAATTTTTGTTTAAGGACTACACTGAATGACTACTTAAACTTTGTCTTATAAATTGTTTCCTTTTTTATGTTTACTTTGCCTACCAAAGTGCAATATTGTTTTGGATAAGTTTTGGCGCCTTCCACAATTGTGTTTGTTTGCTTGTTTGTATTGGTGTTTCTTTAGCATTTTTTTGCTGGCCTACAGGACATTGATGTAATGCAGCTTTTGCTGATCTTTTTTTTATCCTGTTTGAAGAAATTGTAATAAATAATATTTAAAAAAAAATATACATATATATATATATATATATATATAAATTTAATAATTGTTTATTATTTGTGTTAATATTGTTGTAACTTAACATTATTCCATAATGGGATGTTATTTCAACTCGAAGGTTGGTATACAACCTCATCCCCAATGTTTGATACACAACGCACTCTCTAAATGTAAAAGAGTGAATAATTATTTCACTTTCTCGCCCGTGTGTGGTGTAATTTTGGCTCTTTTAAGAGTTAAAATCACTGTGCATCACCCTTTTTGAGTAAAATTGGACTGAACTTCACTCTGATTCAGGTTGAAAATACCCGTCTTTTCACTCTGAATAGAGTTGTCCGCCATTATGGCTCTTCGCAAGAGTGGTATGGCGGACAAAACAGTGCCTTTTAACTCTATTTACATTAAAAGAGAGTATGCGAGCGTCCAATGCGTGTAATACATGTACATGTCCTTGCTTGCAGACTGTTTCAATTATTAGATAATTTGATAAATTCATACTGAGGTAGGCTTAATTATGTAAGATCAGTCAATGCAATAGCATCGGACAAGGCCGAGCAAGAACATGTCTCTAGCTAACATAAGTGAAGATGGGACTCATGATGTCGTAGCTCAGTTGGCAGGCAAACAGTGAGCACAGTTTTATGGAATGGATGCCCTCTTGTGTTGATAATTATACCTTAGTCATGGTTCAGCCAATTTGTTTTTCTCCTAATCAAATCAATGTCACTAGACCGAGGCTAGAAGGAAAATAGTCAGGTCCCCTTTTGGGCATTATGAAAATCATATTCATTATTGATATGGTTTACAGGGGAAAGGACAACGATGGTGGCAACAGGATGAAGGTCTATGGCTCACCCACTGGTCCATAAATCAAATGTTATCAAAGGTCGGCAGGCAGAATGAGTGCACAGGTCTAAGCATGGAAATGTAGGACTTTGACCCCAAGAGGTCAAAGGATGGCACCAAGATGTCAAAGGATGACAAGCAAACAAAATTGCAGAGGTCTACATATGGAAATAAAGAACTTTGACCCCAGGATGTCAAAAGGTGGGCAGGCAAAAAGAGTAAACAGGTCTACATACAGTATGGACATATATAGAACTAAGAGGTCAATGACCCCAAGGGGTCAAATGTTGGCAGGCAATGGAGAGCAGAGTTATATTCATGGAAATGTAGGACTTTGACCCCAAGAGGTCAAAGGATGACAGGCAAAAAGAGTGCAGAGGGCTATGCACGGAAATATAGGACTTTACCAAGAGGTCAAACATGAAATGACTGAGGGGAACTGTACCAGTACAATATTTGAACAATTTACAAAAGCTGGAAAGTCATTTTGTTCTAGACAATAAAAGTAAAATAGGTAAAACCAGACAAAAGTTGCGAGTACGGAGTCTGATAAGGAAAAACCAGTTAATCCTCCAAAGAACTGATGACAGCTGTATGTGCCTGTTTTCCCACTTTGTCTCTGTGTTTCTTGCGCAAAAGTCTATTGTCATCCAAAACCACTGCAGGCAATGGTTTTAAAAAGAACATGCAAAATCTTGCACATTATTTAAAACATTTTGGGGGACCTATGGTTTCCACGGACATTGGTTGAACTTTAATCAATGCGTAAATGAAGCAAAATTATGTACTTAATAACAGGTCCTAACAGTCAAATTTTGCTTGTGCAAGAATGACGGTGTATTATGTAACCACCGGGTAATGGTGTGACTGGGAAGACTTCCCTATTAAGGACTAGTGGACCCAGTGGCATGACCAGAGAAGGGGCAGGGTGTCTGAGCCCCCCTCTTCCAGTACTCTTGCCCCCCTCTTACCCCCAAATGAGATCAGACACTACTATACAAATGAATGGTTTGATATATTCAATAGCACCCAATATTAAATATCCCCCACTTGCCATCCCCACCCCTCCCCTTTCCCCCTACCCCTCCCCCTTGCCCCCCCCCCCAAATGAAAATGTCTGGTTACGCCACTGACTGGACTCTTTGAGGCTTGTGATTCAGTGTACCATTATAAATGTGGGTCTTGAAGACAGAGATCGAAAGTCTACATTTCTAGCAACAGAGGTCAATTTTTAACACCGACTTGGTGACCAAGATAAATCACTGCCGATTTAACAATGCCAGCATGGATTATGCCATGTTATGTAATGATGTAGGCCTCTAGTTTTACTTCATAGCACAACACACCAAGGTGTATTCGGAAACCAACTGTAAACATACAGTTCAGTTCTTAAATATGATTTTTCCACGGTCATCACATAATATATTATGGGTATGAGCAAAATACAGTACAACACAACAACCTTATACAGGTTAGATGATAATAATAATAAATCAAAGATAATAACAAATAGAAGTATGATGCAGTGTAACTAGATAATGTGGCAGGAGTCCGTCAAAAGCAATGCTTGTCTAGTCTAGTAAGGACCCCAGGAAAGTACAGAAGTATTCGAGTTTTGAACAGTATACTCTGCTCGTCTTCATCAGAGTATACCGTTAAAAACGTCGAGCCCGCATCGGCTCTTTTCAGAGCCACCACTCCTCCTAAAAAGGATTTATACATGGTTGTACCCGCAAGTTTACTAGTTTACTAGTTCACTAGTTATAGTTTCCTATTATCCTTCACACCATGCAAAGCTTCAAACATTATCTACAAACAGTATTAGATGAGTGAACATTTTTACGTACAGCGTTATTTATTACAGACAAGACTAGTCCGAGTTACTGGACCTACAACGCTTTTTTTTTTTACAGTTGGACATTATCTGGAGTCCAAGGAGTAAGCCAAGACATGGTTTGCCTGTCATTAAAAACCACAAAATGGTTGAAAATGGTGGAATCTTCCTGCTATACTGCTTCAAATAGTTGTACCACATGTGTGTGGTACCGATGTACATGGTGTGTGTTGGAATGGTATGGTCTGGTATCTAGATGTCAACAAATGCAGCCTCGTCGTACTACTAATAGCTCCACTTGTGTGGCGAAGGATTTTTGACAGAAAAAATCCTTCGCCACACTGTCACAAGTGGGGCTAGCACTCCAGCCTAGATGACAGGCTGGGTTAAAATGACAAAATAAATCATAAAACGACTCACCGAACCATCTTCCAGCTGTCTTTAACGAGTGCACCGAATTCATGGCTGAGTCATCAAAAGCCGGGTGGGTTCGAATCTCGGTCCCGGCACTTGTGTCCTTCAACAAGACATACTGTTATTGCTCCTTGGCGTTTATGTCCTAGCTTGAGGATCCTACCGAATAACGGAGTAGAAGTAGAAGTGTACTGTAATTGCGCTGAGAAGCTTGTGGCCAGCTATCTCAACAATTTTGAAGTTCCTTTAGGTCCAATCTTTACATTATTGACACTGTTATTAATTATTTCCCCGTTCAAATACGTGCGGCAGGACGAAACTATGATTTCGAGACTGGTTTCTTTTTGCGTGTATTGGTTTTCGGCACTGATGAGAGACAGGGTGCCTAACAAAGATGGCCGGTATTTAAATCTTCCGCGCGATCAATCGACATGTTGACATTCTCAAAATAACAGGAATGTTATAAATTTTTCGAAGCACACACAAAATAGTTTATTTTTGACCTCAGTGCAAGGAAGATCAAGATAAACAGTTTGCTTGATATTCTGTGTGTGTAAGTAAAGTTTAATAGTGGGACTTGCCTTCTACATTATGTTCTTCAAAGACTCGAGTTCTTCCCAGAATTATAATTTCGAGTCAAAAGAAACCCATTTGAACGATGAAATGCGTGATTTTGGGTAAAGTTACACACAAACATATGCCAGCTTTGGAACTGGAAGTAGCAATCACTGTGGATGGGCAGCAGACGGGCACCAGTGAGATGCAACATGACAAAAAAGTTTATTTTTTAATTTTTTTTTACCAACATGACAAAAAAGTTTATTTTTTATTTTATTTTTTTTTATTTTTATAGTCGACTAAATACATTTCACCACCGAAATGCCAGGCTGGGGAGTGGGGGGGGGGGGGGGGGGGGGTCAAATGGGTCAAAAAGTGCGCGCTTGTGCAGTATCTGGATAAGACTTCATCTTTCCATGCACAGCCACAGGCCTGTTCTAATAATCATGGTGGCCCAGCCCCTTTAACTAAATGAGATTAGCATGTGATAATGACTGAACGATGAAAGATACTGCAAATCACACAATTCAGTTTTACATATCTGTACACAAAATGCAAAAGGCTTTATTTACAAACTTAGCAGTGATTTGTCCCGATAGTACTGAAATAAATATTAACTGTCTCGTTAAATCGACAAAGCAAATACCGACTGGACATTAGTCAAGAATTAGTTTCTTAATATAAATAATACATATTGAATGCAGTTAGAATACAAACAAGAATCCTTCCAAACAACAAGCCTCAAAATTCATAACAGTACCAGCAGAAAAGAATTACTTGACGTTTTTGTTTACATTACTTTGGTGAGACGAGAACCAACCATTCACTTACACTGACGTCATCACCACAATCAATCTTGGTTGCGCCATGTTGGTAGTCTATTTCTCAGTGACGCTGTGTGTAAACTGTTTAGTGCGCATTTTAGGAGACACATGCGCGCGTTAACACGCCCACAATAATTTTCTTTATGCGCAATTTGAGGCAGTTTCCCCTTGTGCAAATTGTGCATTTAACGAGACGCGCGCGCGCGCGTTAAACATGCTCACAATGATTATCTTTACGCGCAATTTGACTCCCAAAGTGGCAGACCATGTGTAGACCAAAGAGTTATATATAACTCTATGGTGTAGACAGTGGTCGCGTGTGGCCTCAGTGCAAGGAAGATCAAGATAATCAGTTTGCTTGATGTTCTGTGTGTGTAAGTAAAGTTTAATAGTGGGACTTGCCTTTTACATTATGTTCTTCAAAGACTCGAGTTCTTCCCAGAATTATAATTTCGTGTCAAAAGAAACCCATTTGAACAATGAAATGTGTGATTTGGGTAAAGTTACACATAAACATATGCCAGCTTTGAAACTGGAAGTAGCGATCACTGTGGCTGGGCAGCGGACGGGCACCAGTGAGATGCAATGACCTACCGACATGATTAAGTTAACGAGCAAACGACTCACGTGCTCGACGAAATTTGTGTGCTCAGCAAGCCATATGAAATCTGGCTTTGTTTTTAGGAAAGCAACATAAATGAAAGCTGGAACTGAAGAATGTCTATAATTAATTACAGATAAGCTGACACAAAATAAGGGTTCTTCGGTTTAGAATTGAAAAATAAAGTGAAGACTAAAATTGCAAAATGTCAGCCGTGAACGTTCACACTGAAAGTCACACGGTACACACTACAGCGTTTGTTTTTTTAAACTTACGGGCGGTAAATTTGTCTGCTTGTTGTAGCAGTTTTGTTTTTCTCCTCGAGCATTTACCCAGAGAGATAAACTAAATCTCTACGGGGGAAGAAGCCGCAACGACATTCGCCCCTGGCATGGGACAAACACCTTGTCATCGCGTCTACGCACATCAGAGTATATTTATAGGAGGCTGGGACAAACACTTCAAGCTCATCACTGTGTCCACAAGAGGCTCTTCACAAGCTACTTTTCCCCCAAACCCTTCAAAACTACATAACATGATTGACTCCTCGTGTTACAGAGAGGGCATCTGAAAGCAGTATGTCCATTAAAAGAGTATGGGGTCTACTTTCGTAGAGCTGTCTGGCAGAAGAAAAAATTGCATAAATTGTTGGGGTTTTTTTTTTGTTGCTAACAGCAGGGACCAATTTCAAAGAGCTGTTAAGCAGATAATGGTGCTTTTTTGCTAAACAGAAATTAGTGGGGAACCAGTCACAAACAATATACATTAATACATGATATTGTGGCTGGTAACCTGTTTCAAACTAAAATCATTAATTAATCGTTCCAAAAACGCTGATCCAACAAAAGTCTCTGCCCACTGCCATCTTGCTTGACCGCCTTGCTTTGTGAAATATTCATCGGTTTTGTTTTATGACACATGTTTCTTGAAAACTAGAAGATTGGAATGAAGTACTCTTCCAACAACCAATGATGTACCATCCCTTTGTGATATGTTTCTTGAAAACTAGAGGATTGGAATGAATGTACTCTTCCAACCACCAATGATGTACCATCCCTTTATGATGTGTTTCTTGAAAACTAGAGGATTGGAATGAATGCACTCTTACAAACAACCAAAGATGCACAATATCTTTGTGATATGTTTCTTGAAAACCAGAGGATTGGATTGAATGAACTCTTCCAAAAACCAATGATGCATTACACCTTTAAAAAGGGGAATGGTACAACACTGTGACAAAAAAAATGTAAACTTAACAATTTAAATCAGTATTCAAACTCTACAGAATTTGAAAAATTGCCATACTTTCCAAATAAAATATTTCATTAATATTCCATTCTTTAAAAATGATTGCTTTAAAGATAAAGTACGGAATTTGTAGACATCAAGAAAAAAAAAAGTTAGTCTGGTTCAACCTGAAAGCTTACTGATTCTAAAATTCATGTAACAGTACCAATCGTCCAAAGAATCGCTGTCAAAGTCGAGAAGACAGCATCTGAAGACCCCCATAAATCATCCTCCGTTGCTTATTTTGATTGCAACAATCGAAAAAAAAGCCTGATATGAATGTGCACAAAATCCCTGATAAAAACAACAACCACTGGTCATGGTTTTCTCAAAAAAGTGACTATAACTCGTAAACTTGCGGGTACAACCATGTATAAATCTCTTTTTGGAGGAGTGGTGGCTCTGAAAAGAGCCGATGTGGTCTTGACGTTCCGAACAGTATACTCTGCTCATTTTCAGGACGAGTTTACTGGGGAAACTACAACTAGTAAGTTACTCAAATTTTCGTGTATAACCATGTAAAAAACTCTTTTGGGAGTAATGGTGGCTCTGAAAAAGAGCTGCTATGGTCTTAGAACCACCACTCCTCCAAAAAGAGATTTATACATGATTGTACCCGTAAGTTTAAGAGTTTACTAGTGATAGTTTCCTAGTCAACTCGTCCTGAAAATGAGTAGAGTATACTGTTTGAAACATCAAGACCACACCGGCTCTTTTCAGACCCACCACTTCTCCTAAAAGAGATTTTTTTCACATGATTGTACCTGCAAATTTAACTAGTTTACTAGTTATAGTTTCCTATCCTTCACACCATGCAAAGCTTCAAACAGTACCTACTGTGATCAATGAATTTGATATAATTTTCACAAGTCGGTCGAGGTGTGTTTATTGAAAACGAGAGGATGGGAATTAGGTCACTCTTTCTCTCAAAAAAAAAACCAAAACAAAAACAAATAACAAAAAACTTTGCACTTTCCCTTTAAATGAAACCTATTGGATAAACTTTGACTTTTTTAAGCTACAGTAAGATCTTACTTGGTATGACTATGCTAAATGAAGTATTTTTTTATGAGACTTGCTGTCATCTTACTCAGTGATGGTGTGAGGTCTAGTTTACACTTGTGACACTCCGTGCTAAAACCAGCCACTTCCCGCCCCAAACTCAAACTGGGTTTATTTGCTCATCAAACAGACGAGAAGAAGAGCTTTCAAATAAACACAAGTCCAATTTCATAGAGCTGCTTAAGCAGGAAGTATTGCTTCACAAGTTTCTGCTAAGCAAAAAGGAGCAGGATACCAGTCACAAATGGTACACGTGACATGGTATTTTGGCGGGTTACCTTATTCTGGTATTACCAGAATAGGGTTACCGGCCAAAGGTTACCAGGTAAGCATAATCATTTTATGCTTAGCTATAGTCTGTGCTTAAGCAGGTCTATGAAACTAGGTCTTAATAAGACCCCTTGCATAATGCACAATGCTGCTAGTTCGCTGAGGTCCAGCGCAAGTTTTTTTACACGCCGAGAGCAGCTGTCGTCCAATGATCTGCCTCCTTTTGCCTAAGTTGAGGGCGCTGTTTGAGAGTGTGACATCATAATTATGCAAGGGGTCTACAGACCCTCATCATGGTGCGGCCATCTTGATTTTCTCCCATTCAAACCAATGTAACCAAGCCAAGGCTGGAAGGGCAAATAGTCTGGTTCCTTGTTGTGCAATGAATATTAGCATCTATTACTGTTATTGGATACAGGGAACATGACCAAGATGGTGGCAGCATGATAAAGGTCTATTAAGGGCCTTGTTAGGTAAGTATTTCTCAACATAACACAATGTTCAAGACATCACATCACATTGATGGCTGATGATACTGTTATCTCCACTTCCAATCTTCACTTTTTTTCCGAGAAGAGCCTGATTTTGGCAAGGATGTCACATTTTCTCTACTGACAACTGAACAAAAAAAACTTTCAATAACAATTTGCATTAAAATATTTCATATCAATATCAACAGTGTGACAATCCAATAAAAGTGCATTGTTACTTTTTTTAGTAGCACAGAAAACACAGAAATGAGTACTCGTTTACAAACCGCCTCGCAAAAAAGACCCCAAAAATATTCATAATAATTAAATCAATTATCCATCAACGTACTCTTTTTACAGATATTCAATATTTTCAGCGGAGTGAGAATTGCAAATACATACACAAAACTGGACGAAAGAAGCTTAGAGTCGACAAAACACATAATTTTTTTTACACGGTGAATAAAATCTCAAATGAAAGTAACCTCAACTGATTTCATCAGTTCGTAAAGCACAAAGTTTTCACCTGGGAAGAATCCTTCGTGGCATAATAAAACTATTTAAATCGGTGACAGCAACAAGTTACACACTTTTCTTCCATCAGAAATGATTACGCATAATCAAGTAAAAAAAATATGCAAAGGATAAAATAATTTGCATATTTATGCAAATTTTGTTCTTTCAGATTTAGGCATGTTTGGCATAATTAGGGTTCCCTTATGTATATAAATAGGTTAGTGTCTGTGGAGATAATTTTTCAATTTTTCAGGAATATGAAAGTCTATGGTACGTTGTAGGTGTTATGAGTGCTAGTTTCTTGACCACAGGAAGCACTGGTTAGGTATGGGAAGGGGGAACTGGGCGCCACCTTGAGATACATCAGGTGCACATGGGGTAAACTGGGTGCCATTGGGGGAATGTGTGTCCACGGGCTCAGGGTGCCAAACGGGGAAACATAAGGAACCATTAAGGGCACCTAATTTTAACAAATGTGACATTGGGATAAGCTGGATCCCATCTGGGGTAAACTAGGTGCCATGGGGGAGCTGTGTGTCCTCGACTTGGGCTCACAGGGTGCAAACCAGGGAAACATGAGGTGCCATTGAGGCAACACAAAATGTCTCCTTGGGATAAGCTGGATCACATCTGGGATGAACTAGGCGTCATAAAGCGGAACAAAGAGCACCGTCAGGATAAACAGGGCGTCTCTAGGGACACGCTGGGTCTTATTGGAAGAAGAGGGGTTAATGGTGAACATGGTTTGTAGTCTGGGACCGGTGATCCAACAGGGGGAAACACAGTTACCATCAGGGGGACATTGGGTACCATCGGGGGGAGACATGGTGCCTCAAGCACATACATGTACATGTATGGTAGTGGGGTAAATCAGGGTGACTGCAGGGTGCTTCTGAGTGTCATCAGGTGCACAAACGGCCCCCGTTGTCCCATACTGGGTACAAACAGGAGGTCAAGATCACTTAAGTCGACAGGTTGAGAAGAACCCATACAGGGTGCCACTTGGGCACCATCCAGAGGCACATGTACATGGTGGACGGGGTACGAAGAGAGATGGGGAAGCATATCAGTCACAATGGAGGTAAACAGGGTCCAACTGGGGTCTAGCCAGGGTTCAACTGGGAAGGACAAAACCTACATACGTGTACATAGGGTAGGAAAACCACTATTATATGTAGGCCTGAAGGCATCGGAGTAGGTACATGTGTAATAACCTAACCATCAGTGAAATCTACATGTACGTTTCAAACACTGCCCTCGTGCGGTGAAAGATAGTTCTAGCTCTTTGGGGATAATCGCTGCTGGACTTGATGGATTTCAGGGTACCAGTCAAACGATGAAACATGTTGAAACACGTTACCAATATTGCGAGAGAATGATTTTCCCGCTTCATGAAATAGAACTGGCCTTGGAGAATCAAAAAAGGAGGCTCTGGTCTGAAAAAGACTGGTGCTCTCCTCTACATGCGGGTTACCATACTAAAACATGGACGAAATGTCTTTGAACCAATCCATGGAGATAAAGAAAGAACTAAGAACTGCGAGCTGTCAGACGGCCGTTCCAGGCCACGACACGACTGTAAGATGTACCCTGTTGGGTGTGTTCTTGAGGATGGACACCGCCATCGTGTGGTTGATGTTGGTCAGGCACTCGCTGTTCACTTTAAGGATTTGGTCACCGCATCTAAGAAGAGATCAAACGGAACACAAGATTGGTAACCCCCAAAAAAACCTTAGTAAGGAACAAACACTCACAAAAAAAAAGAGGATATCGTCATGGAAATGGTTTTAGAAAACACCGTTTTGGACGGCCGTTTCTGAATGCTCCAACTGATTGAGAGCAGCCAATAGGAATACCTGAGTATACAGTGCTTATAATATCACACATCGGTGTAAGGCAAATTGAAATTTACAAATAGGAATACCATTGAGCTAGTTTTTGTATGAGAAGTTATGTAAGTAAAGTTTAATAACTGGACTTGGCTGTTACGTGATATGTTCTTCAAAGTTTTGAGGTCTTCTCAGAATTACAAAGTGTCCAAAGAAATGCCATTGAAATGTGAAATGTGTGCTTTTGGGTAAAATTACACACAAGAATATGCAAGCTTTCGAACCGGAAGTAGCAATCACTTTGTTGGGCCTGTAAAATTTATTAACCCTCTCGCTACCGAATTGTTTTGACATTACTCACTGGTGGCCCCATTGTTTGACCACTGAAGCGTAGAGCAAAAGTTCGTGCATCAACATTATGTCCGAGGACTTCTATTGTTAATTCTATTGTTCCTGTACTGAAGCAATCTCCATTGGTTTTGTACACAAATGGCGACCGAGGACCCATGAAAACAAAGAACTGACTAGTGAGGACCTATTGTCCCTATTGAAAAATGTCCTCCGAGCATAATATGGTCAAACTTGCACACACATTCTTACACAACAACAAGCGTTTTTTTTTCAAAGGCTTATTTTACAAACTCTATTATCACCTTCAAAATACTGCTTTACAGCAAAGTAAGAAATAACAAATGACCAACTTGATGGATTCCCTTTCGTATAATTCAAAACTCACTGAGATCCGCCAATAAATGTCCAAGCTCTTAGTCTTTGTTTCATCAATGCTATCAGTAAACTCAAACACACTTCTTTGTACACAACCATATGGCATGCCATAGGTGTTTGGCATTTCGGATCGTTTCACTACAATTTGAAAGAATTAATAGTTTAACCTTATTTTATAGCATTATAGCAATCTCATTTTATTTTACTACCATTGGAAAGATTCAATCTTTCTCTTTCCAACTATTGTAAACTTGAGCATGGAGGGTGAACATGGACAAAACTACAGCTTTATAAAGAATGGCCTTTGTGGTGAGGCTTGAGTGCTCTTTTGTGTGTAGGCCTGGGCGATTGTCGCCAATGGTAAAGAAGAGGGGGTATGAGTGCAGTCGACTTAAGTCACCGATGGTAAGGAAGAGGGGGTATGAGTGCAGTCGACTTAAGTCACCTATGGTAAGGAAGAGGGGGTATGAGTGCAGTTGACTAAAGTCACCGATGGTAAGGAAGAGGGGGTATGAGTGCAGTCGACTAAAGTCACCTATGGTAAGGAAGAGGGGATATGAGTGCAGTCGACTAAAGTCACCTATGGTAAGGAAGAGGGGGTATGAGTGCAGTTGACTAAAGTCGCCTATGGTAAGGAAGAGCGGGTATGAGTGCAGTTGACCAAAGTTGCCTATGGTAAGGAAGAGGGGGTATGAGTGCAGTCAACTAAAGTCACCTGTGGTAAGAAAGAGGGGGTATGAGTGCAGTTGACTAAAGTCACCTATGGTAAGAAAGAGGGGGTATGAGTGCAGTTGACTAAAGTCACCTATGGTAAGGAAGAGGGGGTATGAGAGCAGTTGACTAAAGTCACCTATGGTAAAGAAGAGGGGGTATGAGTGCAGTCGACTTAAGTCACCTATGGTAAGGAAGAGGGGGTATGAGTGCAGTCGACTTAAGTCACCTTTGGTAAGGAAGAGGGGGTATGAGTGCAGTTGACTAAAGTCGCCTTTGGTAAGGAAGAGGGGATATGAGTGCAGTTGACTAAAGTGGCCTTTGGTAAGGAAGAGTGGGTATGAGTGCAGTCGACTAAAGTCACCTATGGTAAGGAAGAGGGGGTATGAGTGCAGTTGACTAAAGTGGCCTTTGGTAAGGAAGAGTGGGTATGAGTGCAGTCGACTAAAGTCACCTATGGTAAGGAAGAGGGGGTATGAGTGCAGTCGACTAAAGTCACCTATGGTAAGGAAGAGGGGATATGAGTGCAGTTGACTAAAGTGGCCTTTGGTAAGGAAGAGTGGGTATGAGTGCAGTTGACTAAAGTCGCCTATGGTAAGGAAGAGCGGGTATGAGTGCAGTTGACTAAAGTCGCCTATGGTAAGGAAGAGGGGGTGTGAGTGCAGTCGACTAAAGTCGCCTATGGTAAGGAAAGGATAAAGATAAGAGAGAAGATTGTTTGACATACTTCAGGCTCCCACTTCGTCCTGCTACACCGTTTGGCACCAGGGTCTTGACGAAAATGGGCTGGTTGCCGTGGGTACAGTCGCATCCCCCGACGACGCTGAACCCGAGGCTCGGCGAGGATTCCTTCTCCAGAGAGAGTTTACTTTGCACCTGGCAAAACCTTCAAAGAAAACAAGCAGAAATCTTTCAAGTTTACTTCGGCCCAAATTCATAGAGCTGCTCAAGCACAAACAAATAGCTAAGCAACAACAAAATTATGCTTACCAGAATAGGAACACCGGCCAAAATACCATTTCACATGTACCATGTGTGACTGGTATCCTGCTCATTTTTGCTTAGCAGAAAATTGTTAAGCAAATATTTTCTGCTTAAGCAGCTCTATGAAATTGGGTCCTGGGCCTAATTTCATAGAGCTGCATAAGCACAACAAGTAGCTGAGCACTAACAAAATTATGCTTACCAGAATAAGGTTACCAGTCATAACAACATGTCACATGTGACTGGTGATTGGTGACTGGTGTCCTGCTTATTTCTGCTTAGCAGAAAACTTTAAAGCACTATTTTCTGCAGGGCCCGTTTTCATTCAGACAATTTTGCTTAACAATTTGTGGCTAAGCAAAAATAAGCAGAAAGCCAGTCACAAATGGTACATGTGACATGGCATTTTGGCTGGTAACCTTATTCTGGTAAGCAAAATTGTTTAGTGCTTAGCTACTTTTTGTGCTTAAATTGGCCCTGGCCTCTGCTTCTTCCCATGCACTGCTTCGCTTTGGAATTCCTTACCTGCAACCTGTTTCCCTGCTGCCTATAATCTATCCCTATAACGGTTGGTGCCATCTTATGCAATGGGTCTAAATGAATATTCATGAATACCTGGGACAGTTTATTCATCCTGATTGGTTGAGACGAGATCACGTGGCCATGTTTAAACGTGCGATATAGACATAGTCAAATTGTTTAAACATGGGACTGCATAAATTTAGTCAAAAGATGGCGCTATAAGATGATTTAAATTGATAGCCTCGTGGAGGTAGATGGTAGCACCCAAATTTGGCTTGCGCAAGTTGGCTTGCGCAAAATGGCTTGCCCAAAATGGCTTGCGCAAGTTTGAAACTTAACTTTTAAACTTGCGCAAGGCGCTCAACATGGATAGAGTTTAGAAATTGAAGGCAGACTTGAGTCGAGGACGTGAGCTGTCACTGTCAGATTTCTTCTAGATTTTTAAAGGTTTTTGGATATTTTTAACAGATAGGTAATTTAGAATGGGAATAAAAAAGTGTTGAATTGGTTTTCAACAAGTTGTTTAAACACGGTGAGGCCTGGTTCTCAATAATTTCACCTTGACTTTGTCTCAGTAAAATGATCGAGAACCAGGCCTCACCGTGTTTAAACAACTAGGTGAAGACCTCTTCACTACACTTTTAATTCCCTTACTGTTTAAGGAATTAATGTCCCTAAAGAAAAGTCTTGGATTGATTTGAACCATAGAAAAGTCACTACCACCAAACAGTGGCGTGTCGTGGCCGAGCGGATAAGAGCACTGGACTCAAGCTCTGGTGTTTCCGATCAGCAGAGTGTGGGTTCGAATCCCGGTCGTGACACTTGTGTCCTTAAGCAAGACACTTAACCATTATTGCTTCGTCCTTCGGATGGGACGTAAAGCCGTAGGTCCCGTGTGTTGTGTAATGCACGTAAAAGAACCCAGTGACACTTATCGCAAAGAGAAGGGGTTTGCCCCGGTGTTCCTGGTTTGATCGGCAGCAGATTGCGCCACAGCACCTTGTAAACCGTTACATGGTGCTAAAGGAACAGGTCTCATACTTCATAACTCCGAATACCTTGCAGGATAAATACTGTGCGCTTAGAAACACCCGTATGAAGCGCCCTATAAATGTAATTATTATTATTATTATTATTATTATTATTATTAAACATCCCTTCCAGTCCAGAAAAAAAATAGTTCACTTACTGGGGAAGCGTGAGCCACGTTAACCATGACGGCGAGTAACGAGTCGAACCGTCTAGCGCCCTGTCTCCCTCTAGCACTTTGAGCGTGATTGCTTTGGAATTGGCGTTTGCTTTCAGCATGTTGACTGCGTCTGTGTGGGACATGTTCCATAGACTGGTGCCGTTGACCGTCAGGATAATGTCTCCTTTCTGGAAAGAAATGACCAATGGGAAATAAATGACTGACAGGAAATAAATGACCAGTGGGAAACATATGACCAATGTAAAATAAATGAATTTTGCTTTAAAGTTTTTGAACGATTTTGTTATACAAGTTGTCATCGGTGATTATGCTAAAAATTTACAAATTGTTACCTTCAACTGTCCCTGGCGACCCACACATCCATCTGCTTGTACATTGGTGACGAATACCGGTACGTCCCCTCGAGGTCCCCCTCTGCCTCCGCTGACGCTGATGCCCAGGCTCTCCTTGCTCCCCTGTAGAAGGTCAAGACAAGGATAAGATAACCAGCTAACAGAGACTGGTACACCGCCCCCCGGGTACTCCTCCTAACCCGATGCAACTCTAATTGCATCCTGAGGGAAGATTTCTCAATAGTACCGCTAAGGACGACTCTCTAGGGGCTACTCATTCAAAAGAGAAAAAAACCGAAGATATGACCTGAGCATTCTATTACTTGGTGCCCATATGACATATGCCAATATGATATGTTACCAACAATACAAGGTATATTTGGATTGCGGTAACACCATGTGATTATATCTACTTTGTTATATACAGTAGATTGTTCTTGTAAGAACTTGTCCTGTTATTATTCTACTACCGCAGAGTAGATTTTGGGATTCAGGGGAACAACTTGGTTTTAAAAAGAACTGTCCTGCTTATTAAGTACTACCTGGGGAGGTAGGAAATCGGCTGGGACTACTACTACTTTTGCTTTGTGGATCAAGGGGACTTCTTGGATAACTTCACTGCCGTGGAGTGAGTTTGTCAATTGGTCTCAATGTTACGACTAGCCTGCTCTAGTCACCTCCTGACGACGACTAGAGCAGGCTAGTCGAAACATTGAGATCAACTGACCAATTGAGTAATTGAATAATAACGGGACAAGTTCTCAGAAGAACAATCTACTGTATGTAGCAAAGTAGATATAATCACATGGTGTTACCGCAAACCAAATATACATTGATACCTCACCATGCAATGCCTCAAAACCTAAAATATAATAATACAAGGATTTATTCATTTGTGTTTTTAACATTACACCGATGTGTGATGACCACAGTATACTCAGTGACTTCAGAGTCCTGTAACAGGCCACTCGGATGGGATTCGAACCTACAAACCCTGCATTCTAATGCGGATGTTTTAACCACTAGACCACCGTGCGTGCCTATTGATGAGAGACCAGTTCGAATCCCATAGCTACAGGCATGCAACTGCAGTTTGTCACAAACAGGGAAAATGTTCCAGGCCTAGCAAGACTTGTGTCGTGGCCGAGCGGTCAAACGCACTGGACTCAAGCTCTGGTGTTCTGATCGGCAGAGTGCTGGTCCCAGTCTTGACACTTGTGTCCTTACAAGCCTTAAGCAAGACACTTAACCATTATTGCTCCATGCAGATGGGACGTAAAGCCGTAGGTCCCGTGTGTTGTGTAATGAACGTAAAAGAACCCAGTGCACTTATCATCGGGCGTGTCGTGGCCAAACAGTCAAGTGCACAGGACTCAAGCTCTGGTGTTTCTGATCAGCAGAGTGTGGGTTCGAGTCCCGGTCGTGACACTTGTGTCCTTAAGCAAGACACTTAACCATTATTGCTGCGTCCTTTGGATGAGACGTAAAGCCGTAGGTCCCATGTGTTGTGTAATGCACGTAAAAGAACCCAGTTACACTTATCGCTATTAGAGAAGGGGTTTGCCCCGGTGTTTCTGGCAGTGGCTGCTGAATGCGCCGCAGCACCCTGTAAACCATTAACCAAGGTGCTACATAAATGGCTCTCATAATTAAAAAAACCCTCAAAAACCTGCCTTAAAAATAATATAATTAGCGCCTTGAGTACCTAATGTTGGTAGATACGTGCGCTATATAAGACTCCAGTATTATTATTATCATCAATGTGAGAAGGGGTTCCCCCATGTGTTTCCAGCATGGTAGGATGTATAAAGTTTGCGCCACAGCACCTTATAAACCACTACAAGGTTCTACATGTATTTAATCATGTACAATGTGTCTTAAAATTCAAAATTCAAAACATAGTTATGCACACCTGTAGAAAAATAATGAGAACTTCGTACCCAGGGTTCATAGCAGTGACAACAACACGACATACAATAGACTAAAACACAATGAATGCTGTGGATAAAGGCTAGCATGCTGCACGACAAGAGGTAGTTTTGTGACGGTGAGCCATAAATTTCAGCCTTCTCTGATGGCATTTTACACGAAAACTGCAGGATTTCTGTTGGAGAACTTTTCAGATTATTACTCTTTAGTAATTTTTGTTTCTAAAACTGTCAACAAAATCTAGTCCCGCGATTGCTGGAGCGAAACTCATTTTCCGGAGGCTTTTTTAGATGCAGCTGACCGCCTACTGGTGGCAGGTTTGCCCGACTGGCTTAATCTCCTTTGTGCATCATAGTAATGATTGGGTACGAAACGACTTGGGTATGAAATAACTTGGGTACGAAACTCTCTGCTTCGGTGTGAAAAGCGCTACATAAGAACTGAATACTATATTGTTTGTAATTTCTCTTTTAATTTTCAATGGCACAGCTGAGAAACCCAAAAAGGAGGAAAAGGTGCATGCCTATAATTAGCAGCTGGTACCGGAAATAAGATAATATAACAATAATTTTAAAGGCTAATCTGTCATCTTTACTGGCAGCTGAGAGGCTGAATTGCGAAGGATGCGGCTACACGTAATCGAGCTGCAGGCAGCCACATCAACCCATTATATGACACTGGAGCACAGCCTGAGATTGAAAGTGTTTGGTTTTTCCAGAGGGAGGGAGGGAGGAAAACCGGATGGCCTGGAGAAAAACCCTCGTAGCACAGAAGAGTACCATTGCACAACTCTACTCACATATGGCCCTAGCAGGGAATTAAAACCAGGGACACATTGGTGAGGCCGGTTTCAAAACATTGTGCTCTTGCTGTGTCGAATTCAAACATTCCAACACGGCGGGAGCATACACTTGAAACCACTTTTGGATTTTTAATGGCAGAGGCTTAGCTCGACCATGGCTCGACAGGCCCTGCCGTGCTATAGGCAAAGTTCGGCAGAAGCACGACGTTTGAAACCTCTGCTGCGCCAATGCCGGTGCTGTTGCTGAACCCAACGTTTTGAATTCGACACGGCAAGAGCGCGACATTTGAAACGGGCCTGAGAGGCGAGTGCTTTACGCACACACACACCACCCACGAGGAGTGGGAAAAGAGAAAAGAACCCTCGGTGCATCTTGAAACACCAACCTTCTTAATGTTGATGAGCTTCTCCTGCCGTGGCCTGAGTGCTGAAGACTCTCTGGAGATAGCCTCTGAGGGGAACTCATTCAGAAGGGCCTGCATGGCCTCCGAGTCTTGTGGGTCCTCGGGGGGTCTGGCGTGGCGCAGGATCACCAACTTGATGCGGTCCCCTGCATCCTGAAAACGGAACAAATAAAAGTAGATCCATTAAAAGTCCCACTCACCACACTACCTACATCTCATGGGCCCAATTGATTGAATTTGGCCCAATTGAATTGCGAGTGACTGATTTAAAAATTTTCTGATGATTCACGGTCAAAAATTGCTCTCCTGCAGCTACATTTTTACGAAGCTCTGGAAGGGCCATCCGACATGTTGAGATCCCGAGATAATTTATTGCAGGATGATGACATCATAAACGGAAGATGACGATATCCCCAAATAATTCATCTCAGGATGACGACATCCTAAAGTAAGATGTTGTCTTCCCGAACCTTCTGGTTCTGTATTCTGGTTGGCTGAAACACGGTCACGTGGGGTTAACCAATATAGGCTACTGCAGGAGATTTGCGCCAACGAGTACTGGCATGACTAGGCACATGTTAAGACATCGCGCATGCTGTAATTTTGCGGGAAATAGTTCTCGAACCGGGCACTATACTCAAAATATTTGACTTTGACTGGTTACAGCACCCTCTCATGGTGTGAACAGTGAACAGAAACTAAAAAAAAAACATGAATCCTGGGGTGGATTTCACAAAACTAGTCCGAACTTAGGACTAGTCCTATAAGTTAGGACTAGTTAGTCATCCTAACTTGAGAGAAAACCAGTCCTAGCGCTATGTGAAATCCACACCTGGGAACTTGAAACCATTCCTTCATTATTGTCGAATTGCTCAACACTCAAAAGAGTTAAAGACGCCCTCTCGTCACCATTACCCGACTTATTCTGTGGCACAAAACAATCATGTACCCGTACATAGTTTACGTACTAATGCGTGCACAGGTCAAAGGTGATCTTTCGTGGTACGAATTTATTTGTCTCGCATTGACGACAAGTCAGCTATAAAAAAAAACAAAAAAAACAGATTTTTAACCCAAAGATGTTTGTAACCCAAATACTTGTATATTTTTTTCTTATAGTTTTTCTTCCTAGTTATTGTTGACTGAGGTGTGTTATAAAACACATATGGAACGGATTACTTCGGTCACTAGTGCATGTCTTTTTCCCCTCGGGCCTGTGAGTGACCAGGAGAGGGTCCTATTTTCGCTCGGCCTTTGGCCTGGGGGAAATAGGACCACCTACTGGTCACTCACAGTCCCTCAGAATGATTAGACGTGCACCAGTGACCTCATTGCCAGTCCATATGTGTATGCTAGGATGTCAACATCGTGAAAGTAAGATGTTGATAAATGATCTGTGGATGACGTCGTCCTGAACATAGGATGTCGACTTGCCGAGATATTTCAACATGGGGTGATAACCTGAAAATGTTGAGAACCCAAGATAAATTATTTTGGTAAGACAAAGTCCTACTTTTAGGATGTCATCATCCCGAGAAAAAAAAGTATATCTGAAAGACGACATTCTACTTTCAAGATGTCGTCATTTTGAGATAAATTATCTCAGGATGTCGTCATTTTACATTGATGATGTCATCATTCTGCAGTAAATTATCTCAAAATCTCAACAAGTTAGATGGCAGACGAGATTTGAAGGTTTGCATGGTGGAAAGACAATAAGGAGGAGTTTGCGGTGACACCATGTAACAACTCTATTTGGAGAGGTGGTGGCTCTGAGAAGAGCCGTTGGTTTTCTCAAGGTTTCTGTCCTTCGTCAGGAGACTGCCAGATACTGAAGATTCTACTACTATATGTGTGAGTGCGTTGGACTGTGTGTGGCTTGCTGAGGCTTGTGGCACTGGACCGTGAAGGCGGGAGGCTGGAACTGTGTGGCGGTGGATCCCGTGAGTGAGGGCAGTGGTGTGTCTGCCCACTCGGGTAGTTAGATGGCACTTCCAGAGCTCCGTAAACTCTACATGACACACTGTTTTTTTTAATTGAATCCCACTGTCCACCAATGAGAACAAGGTTGAGAACAAGGTTGTGCTTACATTGATAGCCTGGGCTGCTCTGTCCGGTGTAGCCTGTCTCAGGTCCTGTCCGTTGACCTCTACCACAAGGTCATCAGCTTTGAGTCGTCTGTCACACCAAGCTACGCTGTCCTCCAGCTGTTACATAGTGACAAGAGGGAAAAGGTTCAAATTATCGGTTTTACCCTTACACTGGTATGTGAGAAGCACTGTATACTCGGTGCTTCCTGAGCCCTGCAGAAAAACAAACTCCACAGGCATGCTACTTGGGTGGGATTCGAACCCACGACCCCCGGCATTCTAGAGCATATATCTTAACCACTAGATCACTGAGCGTGCCCAATGGCGAGAGGCCAGTTCGAATTCTGTAATTAGCAGTGGGTACTGCAAACAATTTAAACAATGTAATAATTTGTATCGAGAAAAAAAAAAAAATGTTGGTTTTACCCTGAACACCAGGGCTCTAATCTTCATTTGGTGCTCAATATGTGGCAGGGTGTACCCCCCCCCCTCCTATTGTGTCTTCATTGTGTTCTGGGAATCTCTGGAATTCTTTTGAGGATTTTAGGGGGGGTGCTTCTGTACAAGAGGGGAAGAGTGTGTTAGAGAATGGGAACATTTGGGGGGGCCTCCCTCAGCCACATATCGGGCATGATATACAAATCTTACACTGGACCACAGGCCCGAGGCCAGTGATTTTAACATCGGGCCAGTAAACTCATGACCGGAAAAATCCGTCGGTCATGTGTTTTTCAATTGAATAACAAAACCTCACTTTGTAATGTCTTGAACAAACAGAAACAAATTAAGTTAATACGCAGTTCTTATACAGGCTCCTAGCGCTTTATCACACCCAATGGGTGGTTTTAAACTGCTGATAACGACAGCTTGGGGCTGTGAATGCGTGTTCGGTGCTCATAGCCATACGCATGTAGGCGCACTAACTTACACGAGCGCTAATTAAAGGGTAACACAATCAGTACATACCGGTACTCAATGTAAAATCTATTAGTACGTTTGTGTACAAACGGAATTTAACCTTTCGTGAAACGGAGCATGAAGACATGAAAAATATTGAAAATTTACAATACATAATTTTTTCCCCCATTTTTTCCTACATTGTTATGCTTTTTGAAAAAAAAAGAAAGCATTTATGAATGGGAACAAAAAGAGTACTGATTCAGTCTTAACTGGCCGTTTAAAACCTTGCAGGGTCATGGCCGTGCAATATAGGACCGAGTCGCCAATATTTTATTCCCCTAATGAAATCTTATTAATTTTCCGGGGCAAAATCTAATCGCAAATCCGACTAAAATGGGATTAACATCACGCCTGAAATAAGCCATTCACAGTGATCTACAATTAAGATCAGGGGCCAACTTCATAGCGCTGCTTCAAGGTAAGCATACTTTCGTGCTTACTACATGTATAGCAGAAAAATGTGCTCAAGCGTAAGCATATTTCACAGGTTAGCAAGAAAATTAAGCAGCCAGCTTGCCCGTTCACCATGGATTTGCATTGTTACGTGTATGTCATTCATTTTCCTACAGTAAGCACCGGAAGGTTAGCATGCCTTTTCCTGTGCTTACGGTTAGCAGCGCTATGAAATGGACATCGCACTGTAAGCACAAAATCGGCCGTTAAGCAGCTCTATGAAATTGGGCCCAGATGTCATTTCCCAACCACCAACAACAGTAAAACTGCCCATCATTCATACTTACCACTTCAACGACATAAACACCCAGCTCATTTCTGCAATAAAAAGAGAAAAGTTCAAAATTGTTTAACCGTGTTGGTACATTTTGTAATGTCATCTCGACAGCATTTTGTTTTATTTATCATCGCCAACCAATAGCGGTAAACTCAGGTTTTGCCATTGACTTTGGCAGTGAGTGGAAAGGGGACTGGTTAGTCTGAGGGGTTCAAAGTTGAAAGTTCACTAGTGACTAAACAAATCCTATAATAATAATTGTAATAATAATTATAAATACCCAGCACAATTGAAAGCATTGCGTCTTCTCATCACAGCATTTTGACTACGAGCGGTAGCAATCACCCCGCAAAAAAGAAAAAAAAAAACTTAACCGAGAAAAAAAAAACCAAAAAAAAAAACCATCATCCTTTCATTCGTCCAGGATAACATTGTTTTCATTCCCATTACAATAAAATCTACCCATTGTGTAGTTTTTTAGTAAACAAACTAAAGACGCAAGTGTCCGACGTTTAACTTGAAACTTATTCAAGACGTAAGACACAAGGGACTGTCAGCTCGCAAAAGGTCAGGACCCAATTTCATGCCGCTGCTTTCCACAGAATTGTTTAGCGTGTTCTTCTATACGCCATAGCAGGGCGTAAGCGCAGAGTTCCACGCTACATAGTGCCATGAAATTGGAGCCAGTTCACATCTTCATGAAAGTTTGAAGACAAAAGAAGAGAACATCAATAATACTAGGCATTTATTAGGCGTTTTTAAACATTGTATCAAAGCGCCTTACACTATTACTACCCCTGTTCATTGGGCCTTCGGCATTCCTGAAACCATCACAACTCCTTTGGAGTATGCAGCACCGGCAGCCAAATTGGTGCACAATCTGCTAGTCATTTACATCAACAATCTTTACCCTCGCAGGTACACATTTACTCCTGGGTGACGAGAAGCAAATTATAGTCAAGTGTCTTGCCCAAGAACACAAGTGTCACGACCGGGATTCGAACCCACACTCCGATGACCCAGCCATCAGAACTGGAGTTCAATGCCCTAAGACGGCTCGGCCACGACACCCTACAAAGAAACTAGAATCAGGAATAAATCCTGATGGATTTAAAGGCCTGTAAAAAGGCTCCCACCTTTTTGCAGCTATCTTGATGCCCAGGGGAACCCCTGGAACTTTGGTCAGGTTGATCTTATGCATCTCCAGCTGGCTCGTGTTCTCCGCCTTCTCCCGGTAGATGGTGAGACGCACCGGGGAGCGGGCTCGATGGAGGGCCATGCGGGCGACTTGATGACTGACGTCTTTCAGGTCGACATCGTTGACCTGGACTATCTGATCGCCCGCTGCTATCCGCCCGTCTTTGGCAATGATACCACCTGCTGTGACCTCCTGAATGACAATCCCAATCTGAAAACCAAAGTCACCGTCAATATTTTGTTTAATTGTCAAATTCAAGGGCAAGAAAATAAGTCTACTGACATAAACTGAAGACGATTTATAAATCAACCTGAAAACCAAAGGCCATGAACATTGTAAAATTTGTTGAGATTATTATATCGATGAGAGAATAAGTCCACTGAAGACTAGTAATGAACAGCAATGTTTAAAAGACTTTCAAGTCATTATTAGAAATAATGTTTTTGTTCAAAGGGCAAGTAAAGTGTCATGTTTGATGTTTCGCCTTCATGGAACAAGAACAAAAGACAAGCACAAGGAATAAATTAAAGTTATGCTGGACTCTGAGTTGACACGTACATCTGTACATGTAGCTCCCTGAAGTTGGTTCACTTAGTGTTTCTAATCTAACACCATCTTTGGCCATGTCCTTTTGAGCAACAATTATTACTAGTTTAAAGGCAAAGTATACCTTTGGTTTTTTGAACCGTACGTTTGCCTTAATGCTATATAATTGTAGATATATACCATAAAACTAACCTGTGTAAATTTCATTTCAAAAGGTGGCAGCGTTTTTGAGATATCACCAAAAATCTGGAGCGGTTGTGTTCACGCAGAAGAAGTATCCGTCATTGGAATACACATTCTGAGAAGCGTTACGGCCATAACGCTTCTCAGATTCAAATTTTTGGGGGATAAAAAGTGATATATTTCTTCATAACTGCAGTACTTCGAAGTGAAACGTTTCTCAAAATGCATTATACTATCCAAAGCTGCTGTACTTCTTACCAAGTAAGTTTTTATTGCCAAAAATTTTCAGAGTCATTACCAAACGTATGCAATGCCTTTAAATTCTTTAAAAAAAGGGGACCAGACTAAAAAATCTTTCCATCCTTTGGCTATGGCCGAATATGTGGCTGCCGCTGTGGCTGTTGCTATGGCTGTTCCTAAGGGCAGCCTGTGCTTTAACGCATGTTAACGTGGTGATGGCCTTGTCTTGTTGTGCCTTGTCTGAGGTTTGACTGTGACCGAATCAAGCGACTTTGGCTACGGCTATGGCTACTGGCTGCAGGAGCAGTGCCAAAGAATAGTCAAAGAATTTTCAGCGATCCAGCCATAGCCACTGCCGAAGCCATCACATTATACACAGGAATGTCCCATTCAAGATTTTCCCAGTTTGAGGCCCCAAACTCGTAAACAGCACATCCTTTTGAAAAGTCCGCCGTGTTTACTTTCTAGTTACTGCGTCAATGAACCAAAGGGATTAGTAAGTTAATCCTCAGAGGTAAGGATAGCATCAGCTGGCTGTAAAATGAAAACAACTAAATATCTTTTACAAGTCTGTTTTCTTCTTCAGTTCTGGTATAATTATCAGTACTGACAAAATATTATCATATTCTCTCAACTTTCATCCGTGAAAAAGGATCAAGTCAAAGCATGGAGGAAGGTCGAAGTATGAGCTCAGAACATTTGGTCTTCATAGCGCTACACTCTCGAGCTGAGACCAAGCTCTGCATGCTTCATTGGTTAAAAAGTAGTGCTGGCTGCAAAAATTTGTCAACGATTATAACTGTATGTTTGGCAAAGGGATTACAAGGAGAGAAGAGGTGTGAATTGGTAAACACAAAAAGGATGTAATTAATTAATTTAATAGCCAGAATTTAACTCTTGTTGAGGATGTTTTTTCTTCACTGCATCTGATGGAGTAGTTGAAGGAAGCTTAAATGCAGTTTTCTCTTTAGTTAGTCATTTAAGTGCTACAATTAATTTTTCTATTTTGATTATTGCCCCGACTAACACGGCTGCCCACCACTGATCACAAAAACGGATGTGTGTCTCTGAATTCTCTTGTCAATGGGGCATTCTCATAATGAATTCCAACACTGCCTGACAAGAGGCCTTTTAAACGAAATCCCCCATTAGAGGGCGCTCTTCTCCACTCACCAGTGGTGTCTCGTTGCCGCCCACGATGCTTATCCCGAGTTCCTCCTCCCTCCGTCTTAGGATCTCGATGGTTGTGAGTGTGCCGTCCTTAATCGGTACACCAACAGGAACTGAGTGGTAAGGAATCAAAACTCAAAGGGCTCAGAACTACTCTCTAAATGTCTGGGCATTGCATTTTTACCAAAGTGTAGATTTCCTCAGAGTATACAAGTATTTTTACAGGCCTGGAATTTCATCTTTGAGAGGGCACGAGGCCATTTTCATTCTGCAAAGGGCACTTTCATTGAACAATCGTAAAGTCTGTGGGAATCTTTTGAAGGGGCACCAAGGCCAAGTAGGCCTGATACTTCAGGAAGGCAATTGCCTTCGTTGCCCCTAGTAACCACCTTGGTGCCCTTGAAATGTTCCAATAGAAATTTACAATTTTCCTCATAGAGAAGCCCTTTATCGAGAAGAAAATGCCTTGGTGCCCTTGCCCTTTCAGGAATGAAGCAATCAGGCCTGGCCAAGACCAGGACAACAGAGGATATGGCCTCCGTGGCCTTCGTGTAATTCCAGGCCAGTTCTTACAGAAAGTTTGTTTTGATTCGTGTGGATCTCTCTGAGACTACTGTATTGACCTTATTAGTTATTATTCCTTTGGGTGATTTACTAGGATCCTTCAGGTCTAAAACAAATCCAACTCAACACTCACACTGTTGGACTCTGATTATGGTGGTATGCCTGACCCCATGCTAAGCATGATCAGTTTGGCAGTGCAGTACACAGTCCAACATCATATGGTAACTCAGCACCCAAACTGTTTGACTCTGATTATCTGATTGTGGTGGTATTGCCTGACCCCATGCTAAGCATGATCAGTTTGGCAGTGCAGTACTCAGTCCAACACCATGGTACATGTAACTCAAAATCCAAAACTGTTGGACTCTGACTATGGCGGTTTACCAAATCCCATGCTATACACATGTGCTAATTGCCTTTACATGCCTGCGGCTTGAACACGTTGTAGCCGCGTCCTTCCCAATTCATCTTCTCAACTGCAAGTAAGAGCCCTGTCACACAGGGCAAATTCTTTTCAGGCGTCTTGGAGGCAACCAACTGCACTGCATGCAAAAGGAAAACTTTGGCAGCACAAGAAACAATCTTCTAGCTGTGACTCACTATCCCCAAGACAATAATGAGAAAACTGAGAACGTGAATGAGTTTTCTTCTTGGCGATTGCCTGGAACTGGTTGCCTGTAAATTGCCTCGTGTGACAGGGCCTTAAAGGGTGATTAGCCTCCCAAAATTCTTCTTATTTACGTAATGGACTTGTGAGTTTGTTTTTTTTGTCCTCCTACCTGGCCTAGACCTGTAGGGGCACTCCCAGACGTGGGTCTCCTTGGCCTCTGCCGGCCCGTGCCACGTACACCCCTGTGCCTCCTTGGAGCAGTGGGCCGCATTACCAGGGCAACGACTCGTTAGGTGGGGCTCCAACTCGCACCTTGGCATGGTGGCGCTGCAGTAACTGGTGTTGGGACAGACGACTAGAAGTCTGTCCAGCATTCTGGAAAATACAAAAAAACAACAACAGTTATTGTTTTAAAGTCTTATTTAGGATAATGATAATACAAATCATGGGTGTGATTAACTCGCATCCGCCTAACTGTGGGTTTTCTTGTGGAACAAAAGAACGAGGTATGAAATGCCTCTCTACGGAAAAAAACTACTCTGTAGATGTATGAACCATAAAGACAGGACCATGGAAGGAGATCAAACCTGCTGGACTGTAATAATAATAATCAAGGCATTTATATAGCGCTCTAACGGAGAAGCGTATCACAGCGCTTTACACAAAGTAAATAGAAAGAAAATTAATAAATAAGAACTTACAAGTACCTAAAAGAGGTGAGTTTTGAGCAATGTTTTGAATTGAGAAAGAGAAGTGGCATGATGAGAGATGTTGTATGGGAGATCATTCCAAAGTTTTGGAGCGGCTGTGTAGAACCCTTTGGTAGATGAAGCAGAACGGGTTTCTGGGTATTGTTAAGATTCTGGTGTCTGAGCTGGAACGGAGGGTGCGATTGGGTTGGTAAGGATTTAGGAGTTCTGTGAGGTAAGATGGAGCTCTCCCATTGATACATTTGAAGGTGATGGTTAGTGTTTTGAATTGGATACGCTTGTCAACTTGAAGCCAGTGAAGCTGTCGAAGGAGAACAATAGAGAACAGTGGATCGCATGAACCATCTTAGGTTGCAGTGCAGCATTTTATGACTGTAAGCCGCTGCTCATTTGCGCCCCGTGTTGAAGAATGCTGCGTGATATTTTCAAAATTTACACTGGACTGCTGGCCCATGGCCAGTGATTTTAGCCTCGGGCCAGTAAACTCACTACTGGACAAGCCCGGCACTTCGCGGCGGTCTTGTGTTTTTCAACTGATTAATAAAGCATCACTGTGTATAATATCCTTAATAATAAAATATGATGTTTAAAAATTTGACTTTTGAGTCCCAAAAATGTGTTTCAATTCTAGTGAGTATCAAAGTATACTTACACATTTATCAGAAAAGAAATAAATCTTCTAATAATAGGTGCTTGTTCAAATCAAAACAGCTAATATATTCAACAATGTAAAGTCTTTTCTTAGGGCTTTTTTTTGTCTTGTAGCAAATCGAGTCCAGTAAAAATGTTGACCTGCCGTCTTGTGGATTTTTCCAGCCAAGTACGAGCCCCGGTACATACAATACAAAAACCAGGCATGATATTTGGTCCTTGGAGAAAAAGTGGGAACATTTTATTGAGTGCAATTGGAACGCTCCGCCACAAGAATTACGTAGTCATATCTTCCACTTCTACCTTCACAACCTTGTTGAAAACCCATCTGTTCGCTCAATACTTCACCGATTGTTCTTTTAAATAATGGGGGACTTTTGAGACGTTAGCGGGTGCCCCAGTAACTGGTCCTTTTTCTATTGCTCTCATAATAGAAAAGGACCGGTTACTGGGGCGCCTGCTAACGTCTCAAAAGTCTCCCATTATGTTGCTTCTTAGAATTGTTTTTGTTTTTGTTAAGCACCCCGAGTGTATTTCGGCATGTTCTGGCGCTCTACAAATGTCCTGTTTTATTATTATCATTATTATTATTATCGTGGCGTGTCGTGGCCGAGTGGTTAGTGCGTCGGACTCAAGCTCTGGTGGCTGAGTCATCAGAGTGTGGGTTTGAGTCCCGGTCATGACACTTGTGTCCTTGAGCAAGACACTTATAAAAACCATAATTGCTCCGTAAAAGTTGGGGAGGTAGCCTTCTACTCTACCAGCCAGGCTTCTGATGGATGATACCCAAGCCTACATCCTTAGGGACTGTAAAGGCGGTAATCCTGTTTCAGCCCCAGGAGTAGGTGGCAACAGCCCCTGGAAAAATGGTTGATTTGTAGCCCACACCTCGAGTGGCTTACTGGCCTTGTGTGTCTGGCGACTTCCATAAAAAAAATAAATAAAAAAAAATAAAATTAAGGGCTGACCTACACATACGTGTATGGTATAGGCTTTAAGGACTTTCCATGTCATTTAATAACAGTTTTGCTGATTTTTCTGAATGCAAAAAAAAACACAGAAATCTGACTAAAAAAACCCATTATGCCTGATGTACATGTACTCGTCATGTAATGTCATGAATGTGACAACAATCCATCACAGCACCAGTCTACCCATGAATTCCATGTCTCAAAACTGAACTTACTTTCCTAATGAAGATCAACCTCCTGATTTTTCTGAGTGCAAAAAAAAATTGGAAATCAGCCCCCCCCCCCCCAAAAAAAGCAAACCATGTCTGATGTACGTGTTACATGTCCTGCATTTCTAGTGATCACGTAAATGTGACAACAATCCATCACAGCACAAGTCTACCCATGAATTCCATGTCTCCAAAATAAACTACTTTCCTAATGAAGATCACCCTCATGCCACGAATTCCTCACGCTAATCGAATTACATACGTGTGCATTCTTCAAATGACAGGGCATTGGAATCGCAGCGTCACAAAATGTACACAGTGTTTCTGTGATGCATCGTGGGGGGGGGGGACTTTGGTGTTCCGTGGAGCGCAGTCAGACCATGTGCCGGGTCTCGTTCTCCCTCTGTCTCCACCCCCATCCCCCCACCCCCCAGGGTTTAATTAATGCTTGGTAATATTGACGGCTCGCCTGCCAATTGTCCAATCTGGGGATTGAAACCTGAGCTGAGTGGTCGATGGTGTGGTGGGATGACGATGCTGGTATGCAGTTGTGCTCATGCAGTCATGTGTGTACAGGTTCAAACCTGGTGTTATAAATCAGACGACGCATGAATACAACACACAGTACATACTGGTACATTCCATGTGATTGCGAACAAACTTTTACATCAGACATGCTGGCTGCCGTAAACTATGAATTATTTATACTCTCTCACATTATGTGTTACACACACATATATACAAGTACACATATGAACAGAATTAATACTACATTTGATTAACCCAACAACAATGCCCAATGCATCATATATTTTGTTCAATTCAGCTGAGTAAGTAAATGTAACTTAAGTTTTCGCCGATTTCTGTTTGTGCACTACTATGTATTTTCATTTTATTTTCGTAAACAATGTGTGCTCAAACACATTTTAAAGATTTATGAAAACCCCCGGTTCGCACGTATTGGACACACTGTAAGGAATGTAGGAACGAAGTAAATACCATGCCCGATATGTGGCAGAGTGAGCCCCCCCCCCAAAAAAAAAACAGGGTAACAGTCTTAAAGGGGCCATGTCGTCATGATTTATTTATGTTTTTTTTTTATGCAATTCGCCCATTACAAGGCCCCCCCCCCCAAAAAAAATGTGCCCATTCTCTAACACACTCTTCCCGTCTTGTACAGACATACATGTACCCCCCCCCTAAAATCCTCAAAAGAATTCCAGAGATTCCCAGAACACAATGAAACCACAATAGGAGGTGGGGGGTACACCCTGCCACATATCAAGCAATGATGACATTTCAGCTAGTTTAATCAGGTACAACAATGAGGTAATTTTGTTGTAAACATTTTTCTCAATGTACACTTAGCGACCTCTCTTTATACCCAGGACATTAGTTGCAGTGCAACGGAGCCTGACAGACATCCTACCAGGGCTAATGTACATAATAAAAATACTTTTACGCGCATATCAACTGGGTTATTCCATTTACTGCTACAATCGAAGCGTGTCGTGGTCGAGTGGTTTAGTACATCAGACTCAAGTTCTGGTGGCTGAGTCATCAGGGTGTGGGTTCGAATCCCAGTCATGACACTTGTGTCCTTGAGCAAGACACTTAACTATAACTGCTTCAAACAGGGGAAGAGGCAGTAATGTTTGTCTCGCAATGGATTCATTTACCCCTCCCTGGTCTTAGCTGCGCTGTGGAGAGACTTGCGTTTATTTCTCTCCATGATTTGTTTCTGCGCATTGGGGCAGGTTTCTATCCCTTCAAAAAAAGTAGCCCACACATGCCACACCTCGAGTGGCCTTTGGGCCTTGTAATGGGCGAATTGCATAAAAAAAAAAAAAAAACATAAATAAATCATGACGACACGCCCCCTTTAAGACTGTTACCCTGTTTTTCAATTTTATTCAACTTTGCGCTGGCAAAGAGCCAGAGTAAAATGCATAAAAAGAAACATGAAAAATTCTCACCTTTCATGTGCTGGGGATTAACAACTGAATGAAAAGGGGGAAATGAAGGCATGCACGGTATACAATGTACCTTCATCTGGTCATGACCGTGTTTTGTTAAGATGACTTCATGGTTGATTAAAATATATAAATATATTCAAAAGAATTGTGAGTAAATGTTATGCCAATTTTCGTTTAGATTATATACATTGTACTTGTACGTTACATGTACATGTACATGTACACTGTACATGGCATACACTGTACACTGACGTGCATGTTCAGTTTGTAAATTATACCTGTACCCAGGCCTTGATCTTAACCGAGGCCACCGAGGCCATTGGCCTCAAGCCCTGTCCAGTTGGCCAGCATGCCCTTCAGAAAAAATTGCACTGCCACTACCAACTTGGCCAGCATGCCCTTGTACATGTACAATTTCTCTGATTTGGCCAGCAAAGGCCTGCCCCCGTTTTTTCTTAAGATCGAGGCCTGTGTACTTGCAATTTAACAGGAGTGTACTGAGCGCCCTACAAGCGCTCACACGTTTTTAACGAGCATGCGCGCGCAAAGCGGTCACTTTCGGGAGCCAATCGGCGTTGTTTTTCAGTACATCCTTACCAGGGGTTAGGGAGGACAGTTATCGATACAGCGTGCTGCCTATGGTTGGCAGGGTTGTGATTACATATGTACCAATCCTACACTTTACTAAAAGGTTTCCATACATGTACGTGGAAAATGGGAAAGGAAAATATCCACGGGCAAGCCCCGTTCATAAGTCACCATGAGTTGATATTTCTCTATTGTGTGCAGCCCTAACAAATATGCAGCTTTGCAATAAAGGATAATACCATGACTCATAACGAAAGTCAAGACATTCTTCTGATGTATCAGTCTATCTACAGAATCGTCACTTTACACAAATATTATTATATTTATTATTATTATTGTTATACATTTCTGGTAATGAAACCAAGGATGCCTCATAAGTGAAGTTAATCACTGTAGCTCTCAAGCCTGAAGAAACCTGTAGATATGGGTGCTTGCTATGTGAACCAGAAACACCGGGGTAAATACAGCCTTTTTAAATATTATCAAATTTTTTTACCCGATTCAAAGGGTGTGTAATTAACATTGGTAAGATCACGTTCACAGATTTGCATTTAACTTTGCACATTAATGGTATACAATGGTGGAAAACTTCCCTTGAAATATTGTTGCTTAAAATGCTATAATTTTTGAATAATGAGTAAATCAATTAGTTTTGATCGTGGGAGTCCAAACCCGGTGTTTGAAAATGGTGAAAACATATTTAACCAGTTGACGCCGGGATTCTTTTTTTTTTTTTTTCCATCCCCATGCCGGGATTCTTTTGGCGGAATTACCAGAATATATTTTTTCTTTGAGGGTACTGCTGGCACAAAGAAACCCTGACTTGACAATGCCTAAAGAACAAAGACTCTCTTTGTTAGATCATCCGATGAATGAACAATGGTGGAAGCCTCTTGTTGCCTCGTAATCCCCTTCTTGGAACAAAAGGACAAAGGTCTATAATCGGGAATTACACAAAAAATCCCCTCTGAATGGCCACAAAATGCGAGTAAATTTCACAACCTTTTTTTATCCCCCAAAAAGTTTTTTTTCACTGTTGTCTCATGGCTCCAACAGCATTTGCCTTTAACTTTGATTTCACTGACCCACCATCTTTTTCACCGAGGTCCATACCTTAAGGTTTTCTTTCAACATCGTCATTTACAGGGGACTTGTAATTTGAAATAATATGAACAATCAGTGGTGAACACTCAGCAGTGGCAAGTAATAAACTACAATAAGCTGGACAGAATTCTGACTGGCTCTCGGTTATAAATTTGCCTTTTACCGATGTGTGAAAGGCAAATTGAAATTTATATTCATTCCCCCGATGCAAATATTGACATCTATCAAATTGGTTGCGGTACCTGCCGCCAATAATACTGAATTCGAACTGGCCCCTCTTCACCAGGCGTGCTCGGTGGTCTAGTGGTTAAGACATCTGCTCTAGTCATGCGGGAGTCGTGGGTTCGAATCCCACCCGAGTTGCCTGTGGAATTTTTTCCACAGGACTCGAAAGCACTGAGTATACAGTGCTTATCACACATCGGTGAAAGGCAAATTGAAATTTATATTCATTCCCCCGATGCAAATGTTGACATCTATCAAATTGGCTCTCGTTGTTGTTGTAACTGGCATTTGGCCAGCAGAACACTGCTTGGGAAGAACACTGCTCCAGTGAACGATTGCACTTTCACAGGTTTTGTTATTTCTGTACACTAATCCAAGCAGCTCATTCAATGGTGGTTTGCACCACCGCAGCTATGGCCGCCCCACGCACGCGCGCAACGAGAAAATAGCGCGTCAGCCGCGTTAATGTACCAATCAGCATGGGAGATTCACAGTGCGTGTGCATCAATCCGCACATGTGGCGGCCATAGTTGCGGTGGTGTAAACGAGGTGTTCGAATTTGTCTAGAGCTGTGGTGGTGTAAATGCCCATGAACGAGCTGCTGGGATTTGTCTAGAGCTGTGGTGGTGTAAATGCCCATGAACAAGCTGCTGGGATTTGTCTAGAGCTGTGGTGGTGTAAATGCCCATGAACGAGCTGCTTGGATTTGTCTAGAGCTGTGGTGGTGTAAATGCCCATGAACAAGCTGCTTGGATTTGTCTAGAGCTGTGGTGGTGTAAATGCCCATGAACGAGCTGCTGGGATTTGTCTAGAGCTGTGGTGGTGTAAATGCCCATGAACAAGCTGCTGGGATTTGTCTAGAGCTGTGGTGGTGTAAATGCCCATGAACAAGCTGCTGGGATTTGTCTAGAGCTGTGGTGGTGTAAATGCCCATGAACAAGCTGCTGGGATTTGTCTAGAGCTGTGGTGGTGTAAATGCCCATGAACAAGCTGCTTGGATTTGTCTAGAGCTGTGGTGGTGTAAATGCCCATGAACAAGCTGCTGGGATTTGTCTAGAGCTGTGGTGGTGTAAATGCCCATGAACAAGCTGCTTGGATTTGTCTAGAGCTGTGGTGGTGTAAATGCCCATGAACAAGCTGCTGGGATTTGTCTAGAGCTGTGGTGGTGTAAATGCCCATGAACAAGCTGCTTGGATTTGTCTAGAGCTGTGGTGGTGTAAATGCCCATGAACAAGCTGCTTGGATTTGTCTAGAGCTGTGGTGGTGTAAATGCCCATGAACAAGCTGCTGGGATTTGTCTAGAGCTGTGGTGGTGTAAATGCCCATGAACAAGCTGCTGGGATTTGTCTAGAGCTGTGGTGGTGTAAATGCCCATGAACAAGCTGCTTGGATTTGTCTAGAGCTGTGGTGGTGTAAATGCCCATGAACAAGCTGCTGGGATTTGTCTAGAGCTGTGGTGGTGTAAATGCCCATGAACAAGCTGCTTGGATTTGTCTAGAGCTGTGGTGGTGTAAATGCCCATGAACAAGCTGCTTGGATTTGTCTAGAGCTGTGGTGGTGTAAATGCCCATGAACAAGCTGCTGGGATTTGTCTAGAGCTGTGGTGGTGTAAATGCCCATGAACGAGCTGCTTGGATTTGTCTAGAGCAGTGGTGGTGTAAATGCCCATGAACAAGCTGCTGGGATTTGTCTAGAGCTGTGGTGGTGTAAATGCCCATGAACAAGCTGCTTGGATTTGTCTAGAGCTGTGGTGGTGTAAATGCCCATGAACAAGCTGCTGGGATTTGTCTAGAGCTGTGGTGGTGTAAATGCCCATGAACAAGCTGCTTGGATTTGTCTAGAGCTGTGGTGGTGTAAATGCCCATGAACAAGCTGCTTGGATTTGTCTAGAGCTGTGGTGGTGTAAATGCCCATGAACAAGCTGCTGGGATTTGTCTAGAGCTGTGGTGGTGTAAATGCCCATGAACAAGCTGCTTGGATTTGTCTAGAGCTGTGGTGGTGAAAATGCCCATGAACAAGCTGCTGGGATTTGTCTAGAGCTGTGGTGGTGTAAATGCCCATGAACAAGCTGCTTGGATTTGTCTAGAGCTGTGGTGGTGTAAATGCCCATGAACAAGCTGCTTGGATTTGTCTAGAGCTGTGGTGGTGTAAATGCCCATGAACAAGCTGCTGGGATTTGTCTAGAGCTGTGGTGGTGTAAATGCCCATGAACAAGCTGCTTGGATTTGTCTAGAGCTGTGGTGGTGTAAATGCCCATGAACAAGCTGCTTGGATTTGTCTAGAGCTGTGGTGGTGTAAATGCCCATGAACAAGCTGCTGGGATTTGTCTAGAGCTGTGGTGGTGTAAATGCCCATGAACAAGCTGCTTGGATTTGTCTAGAGCTGTGGTGGTGTAAATGCCCATGAACAAGCTGCTGGGATTTGTCTAGAGCTGTGGTGGTGTAAATGCCCATGAACAAGCTGTTTGGATTTGTCTAGAGCTGTGGTGGTGTAAATGCCCATGAACAAGCTGCTTGGATTTGTCTAGAGCTGTGGTGGTGTAAATGCCCATGAACAAGCTGCTGGGATTTGTCTAGAGCTGTGGTGGTGTAAATGCCCATGAACGAGCTGCTTGGATTTGTCTAGAGCAGTGGTGGTGTAAATGCCCATGAACAAGCTGCTGGGATTTGTCTAGAGCAGTGGTGGTGTAAATGCCCATGAACAAGCTGCTGGGATTTGTCTAGAGCTGTGGTGGTGTAAATGCCCATGAACGAGCTGCTTGGATTTGTCTATATGTTGGGTCACATAAAGTGCGGATACTAAGTCTTTGACAAAAAAATCTACCAATGTTGTCCGTGTGCATTAACAGCAACGGAATGTAGTTTTCTTTAAAAAAATATGAAAACCCTAACTCCAACAAGTGATTTACTTACAATCATTTCTCACTTTTACAAAATCCAACACCATAGTGACGCAACACCCTAACTGTTGGACTCTGATTATGGCGCCAAATTGTTAGAATACTGTGCATGTACTCAGAGTGAAATAAACTGAAACGAAATGAATCATTTTTTCCAGAATACATATTACGATTCGACGAAATTCCATCTTGATTGAGATTTGATTGACCACTTTGAGGGCCTGATGACAATGACAGAGTATAACAGCCCAGCTGCTGTCATAAATGATTACGGATGATCGGAAAGGGGAATGGTACAGCTGTAGACTAAGTCGAATCATAACAACCTGGAATTCCTGGTGCTGAACACTGTGACTGTTTCATGATTGAATTTTAAAGTTGTCACACGGAATAAATGTACAGACAACGACAGAGAGCAGCCTGGTTTTACTTTTATATCGTCGCTAAAATCAAGCCTGATACTTAACGGCGGCAATGGAGGCAATTGCCTCCGTTGCCACTTGTCATTGCCTTGGTGCCCTTGAAATGTTCCAATAGATATTTACAATTTCCTCATAGAGGTGCCCTTTATCAAGGAGAAACTGGCTTGGTGCCCTTGCCCTTTCGAGAACGAAGCAATCAGGCCTGTAAAATATAGTATTTAAACTGCTTTAGCTAGAGGGCAAGCTTGGTGGTCTGGTGGTAAGACATCTGCTCTAGAATGGCAAAGGTTGTTGGTTCGAATCCCACCCGAGTAGTTAGGCCTGTCGATTTTGTTCACAAAACTCGGTGGAATGAACTGAGTATACAGTGCATAACACAACATTGGTGTATGGGTAAAAACACAAATAATAATCTTTATACCCCTGATGCAAAGTTAAAATTTACATAGGCACGAGTAGGTATGGACCAGATCTTGCGCTCTCCAAGTCACGTGACCTGTAGTGGATATTAAACGTAAACAAACACGACATCCTCCATAGCAAAGTGCGGTACAGTACATGATGATTGTTGCATTTTTTTATTGTGCGATCGAGGCTTTTCTTTCTCGAAATCTGTGAAAAATATTCCAGAGTTTGTACCAGAGACCTTCGCTTGGCTGAATAAAGCCACTAAAGACACCAAATATTGGAAATTCTACAAGGAACGATATGTTTACGTTGCGGTAGTACTAATTTCAACACAAGAATTTCACAAGTTTGAAGCTGAAATCATCCAAAGAAAAGGCTTTCCAAAACTATGTGATTCCTTTGTCTAATTTGAAATTTCGCAAGGTTAGGTATAAATGCTCACTTTTCCACCATCCTTTACTTTTTTTTTCTTTTTTTTTTTTAAAGTAATTTACATTACAAACAAAATCAAAGGCGGCTGGTTACATCGTTGTCCGACACAGGAAGTCATGATAGTGCAAGTCTCAAAACAAACCACTTTTGTAGTAGAATACTGGTAGTTTATGAAACAGTAATGTGATTAAAATCAATGTCAAAACATAGGACTTACAACTTTAATAAAAGGGTTTAGTAACTGTGTTATTATCACCAAAAGCCGACTGTTGGTGTGACTCCATCGGTCACGCAATCGGTCTATTAGGCCTAATGGTATAAATGTCAAAACCATACACACAGTATACTGTATGTAACATCATGTAAAAAAGCCTTCATCATACCAAAGGAGAGATCTGCCAAATGAGTTAGAGTCTATGGCAGGGTGGGTGTGTAGGGAGTGGCACCAGATAGCACCAGATGGTACCATTCTAACCAGCTTCAATCCATTGTTCTCGAAAATGTTGGCTACATGTACCTCACAGCTGTGTTACAGATACATGTATGGTACACAGTTAAAAGGCCCCTGCAGTGAATATTTCTTAGGAACTTATGTACATGTAGTGCTACTTTCTAATCCCCTAGCTATAAGTGTATGAAAACTAATTGACACCCTTTTTTGGTTAACGTCATTGAAAAGTGCACTTCTTTAAAAAAGATTTTAAAATCTTTTCCGGGCATGAGGGCGCTGTTGCCGTAAGGCCATTTAAGGGAGACAGTGTGGTTTTCTGTTGAACGAAAGTCATGAAATTGTAAACCCCAAAATTTGCTTATTAAAAGCATTTGTGAGAAATGTTTGCTCATTGGCTTACTGCCATGAACTGACAAAGCAACGAATCACTAAAGAAAAAAAAAACATTTACAACAGCGAAATTTCCTAAGTTCTTTCAATATTTCGTGCATAAATTAATTGCAACATTGAGGTTGTTGCCTTCTATGACATCACATTTCTGCTCATGAATATGAAAATATGTATTAGCATACAAACCAAGAATGCACCAAAACCGCTTAAAAATTGCAAAATGAAAATTGCAAATAAGGTTAAATGGGGCACAAAGGTGCATTTCTAAGGATTGCATTCAAACAAAATTACATTCCACAAGCCCTTTAAGATTATGTGAATAATGGAATTCTACCATACCTCCAGGGCCCCAGGCATTGATCTTAACTGAGGCCACCGAGGCCACTGGCCTCATGCCCTGTCGAGTTGGCCAGCATGCCCTTCAGAAAAAATTGCACTGTCACTACCAACTTGGCCTGCATGCCCTTGTACAATTTGTCTGATTTGGCCAGCGTTTTTCTTAAGATCGAGGCCTGGGGCCCCCTGGCCCTTGCCTTGGAGCCCCCTTTAAATGTTCCAGAATAAATTTTGTTTTTCCCTCCTTGAGGTGCCGTTTACCGAGGGGGAAAATGCCTTACCTTTACAGGCTCCAAATAGGCCCTTCACACCTAATATTATAGGCCTCCTGTACCATGCGTATTTAAACATCAATAATGCTGTACTTGAGCTGAAATGTTTGGATCCCTTTTGATTTATTTAAACAGCTGACAATGTTACACCGGAACAGTGCACTTGCGTACAATGCTATGAATGCGTGCACAACCATGACAACTCGTGGTTTTGTATTAACCGTCGTTGAAATATATACGACCACATTCTTCCAGACTGTTTGTATGGTGTGTTTAGTGAAATCCGGACGGTTGTGAGAATGAATCCACTCAATACAAGATGCTACGTCCCATTTTGGGCCGATTTGACACCGAAATTTAGATTTGAATTTTAAAATACATGTAGCCACATTGTATTTCTATAGATTCAAGAAAATTATCAGCTTCCATTTAAGCTCGGTGGTGGCAAAAGTTGTGGATTCGAATTCCCGCCCGAGCAGTAGGCCTTTGCCTGTTGATTTTGTTCACAAGACTCAATGGAATGAACCAAGTATATACAGTGCACAACACAACATCGGTGAATGGGTAATAACACTAATAATATTCTTGATACCCGATGCAATGTTAACATCTACATGTACCGACCGATTGCGCTTTCCAAGTAAAACAAAACTACCAATGACAGAATGATAAGTGGTAGTTAATTAAGACTAAAAATAAATCAATGTCAGGATCCTGACATTATCTCACATCCATCAGCCATGTATATACAAACAATTGTACACGTTACATTATGCATGTATTTTGTTCAATGTCCATAGCATCGGCCTATACAACGTGAAAGATTTTGTATGTTTTGAAACAGCACCATTTGTCAAAATTGGTTCAGAGAAAACAATTTGTTAAACTTCTTTCAGCAAAAATTGGGGCCATGCAACTCTAAAGAAAACAACGAGCTACATGTATAATTTTATTATTTTTTTTTTTCTTTACATCAAAAGGGTAGTGGAGGTAGTGTAGTACAATTTTCCATCAGCGCTGATCACCCAATCCTTGACCAAGTGGTTCTCCTTTGAACCCAATCTGTTACAAGTCCTGATGCTTTCAGATCAGGTCATGTATAGCTCATACCTTCACCACACTGTTCAGAAGCGTTACTGGGGCACAGGGGCTAGCAACCCTTGTGTCCGTCTCCTTCTTGCTGCATATTTTTTTCCCTTTCTTTATTTTATGTATTTTTTTCTCCTGTCATTTTCCCCCCCATTTTTACTCTGAACTGCAGTGAACCATTTGATTGGCCTTACGGAATGACCTATTTAGTCAAATACTGATGTGGCATGTAGACCTGTATCATGCTGCCACCATCTTGGTCATGTTCCCTGTATCCAATAACAGTAATATATGCTAATATTCATAGTACAAAAAGGAACCAGACTGTTTGCCCTTCCAGCCATGGTTTGGTTACATTGATTTGAATGGGAGAAAATCAAGATGGTCGCACCATGATAAAGGTCTATTGTTCAGGGTTGCTTTTATATAAAAAAATATTAATAAAAAAAAATTAAAAACGTCTCTTACATTATGTACATATGTATGTAAGTGATGTTTGAAGCTTTGCATGGTGTAGAAAACTAAGAATATAGGGCCTACTATTTACTAGTAAACTTGCGGGTACAACCATGTGTTTGAATCTCTTTTGTGAGGAGTGTTGGCTCTGAAAAGAGCCGGAGTAGTCTCGACGTTTCCATCAGTATACTGTGATCGTCTTCAGGAGATCGTGATTCTCCTGAAGACGATCAGAGTATACTGATCGAAACAAGCTGTACAAACTGCTGGGCTTGAAACTCATGACCGGACAAGTCTAGCAGTCTTGTGTAATTCAATTGAATATTATTGGTAGTAACACCTTACTGAGTAAAACCTAGAAGAAGAAAAAAGAAAGAAACTAGAATTGTGTTTGTAGCAAAACAAACACGGGGGTTTCGGATAAAAAAAAAATAATAAAACGATTGAGAAATGTAGGACGTCATGGTGACTTACAGTGTATGTCCTATTTTTGTAGGTCCTCACTGTCCCAATATTGTGTATAAAACTGTTACAATACTGTCCCGATGTGAAAGAATATCTCAAGGTTCTGTCAAGAGCTAAAAGTTTTGTCACCGTAATTGAGGATTTGCGGCTGCCACGGGAAAATACATTTTGCCGTAAGCGTTAGCTCTAGTGAGAAATCTGTACGGTCAATTTGTAAAGCGCCCTCTCCGTTGTGGGTAGCGTAGCTCTCACAAGAGGGCGCTATATATAAATTCACCGTTGTTTTCAGACGTCCACAGTGCGAAATCGGCTAGCCACGAATTTTGACACGTCTCCAAAGCAGGTAACAGTGATGCAATGGTGACGTCAATCATGTTGTTTATGTACCACGTTACACCTTAAGCTTTGATTTGATGTATTGTTTGTGGTTTTTTAAGACTGTAGTCCCCAAGATCTGATGCTTACAAGTTTCATGTGTCAGAGCAGTGAGATTTGTCGGAAATAAAAAATAATAAACACAATAAAAATCTTGACGAAAACAAGGGTGTTTTCGGCGGGTGGCCGAAACCCCACCCCCCGCCCCCCCCCCAAAAAAAAGCCACACTTGTTCAGCACTGCTTTGACTGACTCTACATTTACTGTGTACCACTTGATATTAATATGGCATGTACAGTACATGTATGTTAATTTGTCTTCAATAAGCTCTTACATGTAGGCCCTTTTCCAAACCACAGCTTTGGCCTGGCCTTCGGTTTGGGCGCCAGCTTGGATTGGTCATAGATAGATGGCACTATACAGATTTTGTATTTTTATTATCCTATCATGTTGACTTTCAGTTTGATAAAATACATTGTATCCGTCAATTCTGTTGAGTGTCGAAGTAAACGTATCCATTATGACAAAAAGAGATTTAAATCTTCTCTTTGTGCTTGTTCAAACAAAAACAGTTTATAAACTGTTATGGTAGTTTTTTTTTTCTAGTTTTGATTCTAATCTTGTCACAAAAATTCCGGTCCAGTAAAAATTTTGCTTAGCTACGAGCCACTATGGCCTTATGGATTTTCCAAGCCCCTGCAACTGAAGTGGTTACCTATTGAGCACAAAATGAGCAATCTGAAAATGCAGCATATTACTACACAGACTGCTGGATACCATTCATTTATTAATCGAAGCCTGCACCGTCATGAACAACGCGGCCTTGTCACAATAATAATTCCATGAAAAAAAAAAAAAATTGCTCACGTCGTTAGGGACTGGTTTGTTGTCGGGCCTCCGAGCGTGACTCACTAAATCAATATTCTTACACATCGGTCGAACGGCGGCCAACGATTTTCTGCTTTTTTTTTTTTATCCACCGTTGTGTTTCCAATCCCTTGATGGAATAAAACAATAGATATTTGACGGCCCTGAGCACTATCTGGCGATGAAGGAGCCACACCCCGTAGGCGTCGGCCCGAAAAAAACCAAATTAAGACGGTGACATCATATATCATGTTTCGTGCTCTAGGGGACGCATTAATACGGAAGGGCTCCCCCGGGGGGCCTCTTAAAAATTGTTCATACACCTGTAATGTGCGTGTACAATAACACACATAATATTGAAGATTACAGATCTGTGCATGCAGGGAAACTGGACAGAGTCCAATGACCTCAGAATATCTGACAGTCAACTAAAATCTGCTCAAGTGTAGCAGTGGTGATGCACATAAACATTGTGTAGGTTTGTTCCTCACAGCCATCATCACTTTTTTGGGCCGTCCCTTTCGGGGGGGGGGGGGTGTCTTCCTTTTTTGGGGGTGTCCTCTTTTTGGGGTGTCCCCGTTTTGGCTGTCCTTTTTTTGTTTGGCTGTCCCTTTTATGAATGTTCCTTTTTTAAGGGGTGTGCTTTTTTGGGGGTGTCCCTCTTTTTGGGTGTCTCTTTTTTGGGTGTCCCTTTTTTGGGTGTATCTCTTTTTGGGTGTCCCTTTTTTGGGTACATCTCTTTTTGGGTGTCCCTTTTTTGGGTGTATCCCTTTTTGGGTGTCCCTTTTTTGGAGTGTTCCTTTTTTGTGTCCTTTTTTAATACCTTTTTGGGGGTGTCCCTCTTTTGGGGTTTTTCCTATTTTGGCTGTTCCTTTTTTAAGGTGTCCCTTTTTTTGTGCCCCTTTTTGGGTCATCCCATTTTTGGGGGTGCCCCCCTTCTTGTGTGTCCCTATTTTGAACAACAGATTGAAAACCACTGAACTATTTGTAAGATAATTTTCCAAAGCTTTGCCAATGAAGTATCAAAATTACTAAAGTTTGTCAAATACAAGCTCCTCAGAGAGTTAGTTCTTTTTTTCTCTGTTGTTTATAAATCATAGTGGTGTCTCCCGGGGGAAAGGGGGTGTCATTGCTGACGAAAAGGTCCAAAAAGGATTCCAATTTTAGGATGCATGATGAAATGGTATCCCCTGGAATCACAGATTGCAAGGAGCTTCTGGGAACAGCATCCTCAGCACCAGAGGAGTACATCAAAGAGCATTGATTTCTTTCTTTCTGAAGAAAATGACAGCCACTCTTGCTCACCAGGCAGACGATAGAGTCTGAACTCGGATTAAACTCTGGAAGTAGAGCTAATGTGCTTCACAAAGCACAAGTATCAGCCTTATGTGAAAAAACATTTACAATATTGTACTTTGCTGATAAAAAAAGAAGTGTTTTGTAAAATATTCATTAACCAGTTGCCGCCTGGAATTCTTTTTGTTGTTGTCCCGTCCCCCTGGCGGGATTCTTTTGGCGGAACTGCCGGAATCGTTTATTCTTTGAGTGGTATTCTGGCTGGTAACCTTTTTCCTGAGCTATAAAATGTTTTATTGGTTCAAGCCGGAGGGTTTCGCCAAATCGTTGTCGTGCTTATAAAGGACTTGACATTGAAGCAATATTTGAACACTCTGTCCAGGCAGTGGTTTACATCATGCAGCTCTTGGAAAGAGCTATCAACTACCATGGCATATCACTGGGAGAGAATTTTTTACTGGTCCTCAGTCAGTGTTTCCACTGGCTGCAGGGATGAGATTTGATGAATGTGGAAACTCATGAAAAAAATGGCTTGCAGGCCTGGGTTCCCCCTTACGCTAGACCCAGAACCTCCCAGATGTTACAATTCAGGAGGTTTACAGACTCTGTGCATCACCAGAAATACAAAACTACAGGTTTGGACACAATGTGGACTCCCGTCTTTTCAAGAAAATATATTCTTGAGTTATTTCTTGAGTTTATCAGAAATTCCAAAACTCAAAAAATAAGCTGAGAAATCACATGACTGTACAGTTGTACATATGTAGCTAATGAATTGAACTGAGTGAGCTGAAAATTCGAATTCATGATTGACGCAAAATTTACACAGCCTGCAAACTGACAATTAAGTGCTCAAACCAATGTGTGATGACTCTCATCCAATCGTTCAAATAGACCGATTGGCAACCAATGTTTACATGTTGTCACGTGACCTGTAGTGGGTACTACGTCATCTCAGCTGATGGCAAACTAAGTGCAAATACATGCCGTGACCGACAGAGTCACACCAACAGTCGGCTTTTAGTAATAATAACACAGTTACTAAGCCATTTTATTAAAGTTGTATGTTGTGACATTAATATTTATCACATTACTGTTTCGTAAACTACCAGTATATTCTACTACAAAAGAGGTTTATCTTGAGTTATGCACTACCGGAGTCGGACGACGACGTAGCAACCCGCCTGTTATTTTGTTTGTAATGTACAAATGTAAATCACTGTAAAAAAAAAGGGGGGGAGTAAAGAACATTTAAAAAATGAACATTTATACCCAGTGGAATTTCAAATAGACAAAGGGATCAAACAGTTATAGAAAGCCTTTTCTTTGGATGATTTCAGCTTCAAAACTGAAATTCTTGTGTTAAACAGTGTGTGATCGCGGTCGTCTGGTCTAAACATTCCGTCGTTTAACCAGTATGTGAACACGTTCCTTGTAGAATTACTAAGACTTGCTAGAACTGTCCTTACTGGCTTATTTAGCCATCAGGTCTCTGGTACAAACTCTGGAATATTTTTCACAGATTTCGAGAAAGACAAGCCTCTATCGAACAAACAAAATGCAACAATCATCATGTATTGTATGTACCACACTTTCCTATGGAGCATGTTGTGTTTGTTTACATTCAATACCCACTACAGGTCACATGAAGTGGGTCGCGCAATCGCTCTATTGTACTGAGTGATCTGAAAATTCAAACTCATGGTTGACATGGTTGAAGCAAAATTTAGGCAGCCTGCAAACTGACAATTAAGTGCTCAACATATGTGTGGCGAATCCATCCTAGCCTACTCCATCCAATCATTCAAATTGTTCTTGATGTATACATAAATTTGAGAGAGGTCAAGGACAAGTTCATAAATGACACAAAATTAACACTTTCCAATTAGTATACACCACCAACTGTAGTATTCATGTCTTCATCTGTTCATGGCAAACCTTCACCATGTTCACAGTGAGGCAGTGAGGTGGTGCTATTGGCCACACAAAAAAAACATGAGCCTGGTTGTCACTGAAAGTAGTGAGCTGGGTCTCTCACATTTGAACTGGGCAGGGGAAACACTGGTATTTTGGAACTTTTAGGCAATTTCTCCATCGTTTTGTGATGTGCCTTTTCAACTGTTTACGAAATCTTTACTTGATGAGTGGCACCAGACTTCACGTCTACTGTTTTATAATGTTGGCTTGTCAATACTTTTGTAGTTGGCTTGTCAATACATGTGTTCTGTATTCTTCTAATGTATATTCTTTTAGGTTTTGCAGTTTTAATAGCTACTATTATGGTTACCTTTAGTCATTTATATTTTGTCAACATTTTTCTTCGATGAAGTTGTTGCTCTTCTACAATTTTATTGTTTCGTTTTAACTTTACGTTTTGGTCAGCGGTTTGGGGAAGCCTCTACGTAAGGTGCTCCATAAATTGCACTTTTATTATTATTATTATTATTATTATTATTATTATTATTATTATTATTATTACTTCCATCTAGACCACTACATGTACTAAGGGAGACAGCTTCAGGGGTGATAGTCACTGCTGACCATAAGGTCTGAATCTAGGGTCCAAATTTCAGGAGGTATGTTGAAATGATGACATTTCCACCAATTGTTTGTAACGCCAGGGTGTGGATGAATATTTGGTTTGCGGTAACACCATGTGATTATATCTACTTTGCTATATACAGTAGATTGTTCTTGTAAGAACTTGTCCTGCTATTGTTCTACTACTGCGGAGTAGATTTCAGAATTCGGGAGACAACTTAGTTCTGAAAAGAACTGTCCTGCTTTTTAAGTACTACCTGGGGAGGTAGGAAATCGGCCGGGACTACTACTACTTTTGCTTAGTGGATCGAGAGGGGACATCTAGGATAACTTCACTGCCGTGGAGTGAGTTTTGGTCTCAACATTTCGACTCACTTGCTCTAGTCATCGTCAAGGAGTAGATTTCACAAAGCGCCAGGGCAGGTCTTATCTTGAGTAATAGGACGAGTAAGTTACGTGAAAGCCGTCGAAGGCATGGTCAGTGGAGAAAGTTTCCCAGCAATTGCAGTATGGTTACGAAAAACTACACAAGATGTATGCTTTATTTGGCTAAAACTATAACATTTACGGTACCCTGGATGAATGGAAAGAGTATTTTACAGTAAAATGCTTGACCTGTTTCTCCTTGTTTTTTTTTTTTTGTTTTTTTTCGCGGGGTGACTGCTCGACGTCAAAATGCTGTGATGAAGTCGCGATGTTTTGACTACAGATGTGTCTTTATGTAAACGTGTGTTTTTAACTCTAAATTTTGTTTCTGAAACGGACGGTTTACACGTGTAACCGACCGTTTCAGAAACGGTTACACGCTTACAAAAATAATCATAAACGCTCAGGCTTATGAGTAACTAGTACTAACTTACATTATAGGACTAATCATAAGTTAGGACTAGTTTTGTGAAATCCAACCCCAGGTGTAATACATGTAGATTTAATTGACCTTCTTAGGAGAGTATCCTCGACACTTGAGTCTCTAGATATTGATCAAAGAGCAAGATTTCTTCATACCTGACAAAAACTACAGTTTTGTTTTTGCTTTCTTTTCACCAGGCAGACATAAAAAGTCTGATTTGAGATAAAAGGCTGAAGAATCTCATCCCTGCAGTTTCTTTATTGGTAACTGACGCCAATTCAACAGCCGCTCAAGAATCAGCGCACAAATGTTACCCTGCAACTATTTTTAGTTTTGGTGCATGTGGTTGAGGGAGAAACCGAGCGTCAACTTTGACTGGCCCCCTGAACACAACAGACATGAAAGAGAGGTAATTCCCTGGTATTTGTGTAGCTGTAAGGTGTCTGAGCTATGCTGGGCTCTGTTGCATTTGTTGTTGTCATTGAAGGGGGGGGTATTGTACTATGGGAATTAATGCTGCAGGGTTTGGGGTGAATTGGATTGGGGGGGATTTAAACATGATTGGAGCGGATTGTTGGTGGGATTTTCTGAATGAGCGCAAAGGAATGTTTGTCTGATGTCGCGACCTAACAAAATCTGTGTACAAATCAAAATGTAAAAGATCGCACTGTACATGTACAGGTACATGTTTGTGCTGACGTGCTGTCATCAACGAGAAACTAATGTTCTTATAAAAAAAATTACTCCAAATATCAGATTATCAGTTACATACGTGTACAAAGAACTCAGGTCTGATTCTTCACAGAGGCAAAAGGTGATCTGTGACGTAGTTGCACAAGGTGCGGCTGCGGGAACAAAATGCACAGGCATACGTGTACTACTGTACAGTGTCTTAACCGCTAGACCACTGTGCGTTTGCTAGCGTCAAGAGGCCAGAATAGCAGCGGTTACCTACCGCAATGGTTTCATTGATGAAATAACTGTATTATTTTTTTTTTTTTTTGCTCATACACTGATGTGTGTTAAGCACTGTATACTCAGTACTTTCCCCCTGAAACCTGTGACAAAAACCTCACAGGCATATTACATTCCTCAGATGGGATTCAAACCCACGACCACCGCCATTCTAAAGCAGATGTCTTACCAACTAGACGACCGAGATTGCCCGGCAGCTAGAGGCAGTTTGAATCCTAATAAATCAACATCCATTTATCTAAATTATTCTTACTATTCCACATGAAGATCTGTAAGCTCTGCATAAGAGAGAAACTAACTACCCTGTTTGACTGGCCTTTAGTGGGGTCACAGCTGGTGATTCCAAACACAAAGCCCTCCATCCATGTGGATAAAATAAGCACTGCTCCCCAACACCTGGAGGCCACCATTGTGGTAAAAACGGAACCCATTCCACCAGATCTGATCACAGGTTTTTTTTCTGTTCCTTTCTAATTTTGGGGGCATTTGACAAGAGAAACACATGGATGAATAAATAGAGGATCTAAAAATTGACCCCGAATGACCCTGAAGTTCTCAACAACAACATTCAATCGGATAAGATCACCATTGTGTAACAATGTAAAGCCCAGTTCTTACTTTTTGATGTTACAAATTTGCAGCGAACGATTCTCTCGGGTTTATACGGTCAACTCTTGCGGGACATTCGCTAAGAAATATTGACGTAAAATTTGCACTGCATTCGCATGAAGTACATGTACTTTCATGAACTGAGCTTTAAGCAGCATCAGCTTGTAAGAGGCATTGCTCAACTTTTCTGCCGATTTTGATGGTTAGAAAAAAAAAACAAAAAAATTAGTTAAATATCAAATAGTTCATTTGTGAAGTAATTTCCAGGAAGATAAACTTTCATTCGAGACAATGAACAAAACCAAGGCGTCAACAACTTAGTGTGTTGAGCAAAATGCACAATTTTAAGGGGACCACGAGGCAATGACCAAGGGCGACGGAAGCAATTGCCTCTGTTGCCCCTGTGAAAAATCAGGCATGTACTCTCCCCAAAATACCTAAAGGCTACATACATCACCTCCTCTAAACTTTTCCTTTGTCATTTTTTAAAAAGTCTTACGTTGCATTTCCCACTAAGATACATTTTTGGGACTTTCTGGGGCAAATCCATGAACAAACACAAATAATACGTGTTTAAATATGCTAAAATAATATCCCTCATTACAAATTTAGGGTCACAGGTTGATGAAGTCCAACATTCTGTTGGTGTGTCATTCATATCTGAAATCTGTGAGGATTGTTACCAATAGCAACGTGGGAATATAAATTTGTGCACTGCTAACAATAGTATTCTTGAAAACAGAAAACAAACTTATTTCAAGAAAAAAAAAATCTTGCGCCACTCCCTAGAAAATATTGATGTTCAGATTTTTGGGAGTGGCACAAGAAAAGTCTTCTCGAAATGAGATTGTTTCTTTTTATCAAGAATGCCATTTTTTAGCAGTGTGTGCCATTATTTCATACATGTAGTTAGTAACTTGGTCTAGTACTCCAACCAAGTCATGCCTCAGAATCACATAACACAATCAGGGTATTCTACAAACTGACAACACCCATGTTTTAAAGGTCCCCCTCCCCCCCCCCTGAAAAAAACACAAGTCTGCCGCACCACCACGTAAGCTACAAAAACCCTTCCCATCTCTCTCTCTCACTCTTCTTTTCAACCTGGGAATAATCGACCCACTAGAGCACGTTCACAATCCCATCAAGTCTCTGGCCATTCTTCCCGACAACAATGAGTCATTTTTTGTGAGCGGCGTGTAATTCCTCGTTCACGCATCCCCAATGTTCTTATAAAAGCACTTCCAACATCGTCTTTTACAATCCCGGGTGGGGGGGGGGGGAAGGGAAGTGTGCTCTGTCGCCGGGCCGACTGTCGGTGGAGGGAAGAAGAGAAGAAAAAAAAAACGAAGCTGAAAAAACATGATTGAGTTTTTGGATTGTGGGAGTCCTACATATGTAGTTTCTTGCACATGTCAGCAGACACATTACATGTATTAAATGATTGAAATCGCTCTGCATTATTTTTCTACAGCAGTCTGTACAAATATGTACATAGCAAGCCATGTACAAATGTACAATAGTCCATGAAGGCAGTGTGACAACTACTCAGTTTTTTCAAATGCAATAGAGAGAATGTGACTTGTGCCAGCATTTTTTGAGACAGTATTTGACAGTTACAACATGTAGGTTAGGACATATTGTGTACATTTTGTGTGACATGTCCTTTAAAATATTAATCATTTTTAAACTTGACTCAATTATTCTGCACTGTCATGCACAATTTTTTGAATGGCCTCATCTTTCTCAAAAGTCTAAATTTATCCACTTAGCCTTTGAGAAAGACTCTGCTAGGGTCGAAATGGGAGGCCATTAACAATTTTGTTTGCATTTAAATACAACAGGTCCTTGAGGTTTGTAAGCAGTTTGCAACAGCTAATTTTATTGTTTCAATTATTTCATGTAACATTCGCCTTTGAATCATTTATTTTATCGACAGATACATACACAATGTACACCAAAATTGAAAAATGTAACAGACGTACTGCATCCTTGTTGTGTCCAGATTTTGATTTTTAGGCCTACACGTACGTATTTTGTCAACACTAAATACAAACTCACTTTGAGTACTAATTATCCAGACACACAATGCACCAAGGAAAACGTAGAGTACAAAATGTAGTCCGTGGTTAAACAAAGCTTATTTACATATATTGTACATGGGCAGGATAAAAAAAGTTAGACGTACACATGTACATGTACATGTACATGTAACGTGTCTTGTGACATTTTGCCGTCTTTGTTACATCTGCACTCATTTTTTAAAGTTATTATTGCCATTTCTGTTGTATTCTGTCTCTGAAGTACATTGACATGTACATGTACCGTAACAATTAAGTCTTTCTTGGTGCATTGTGTGTCATTTGCATACATGCACATGTAGTAGACGAAGCAATTCTGCATTGTTTGGGTGTTGAAAAGCTAAAAAGTTTAATAAAAACGCAATATACAGGCGAATGTTTCCCCTGCCTGGAAACTGAAGGCTCTGTGTAAAGACGCCATTATGAAATTTCGGTCACCGGCGCAAAGTCTGCCTGGTCATTCAACTTAAGTAGTTTGCGCAGACTACACACATGCCCTCTAATGCTTCGTTTCCCCCACACAAGGACAAAAAGTATCAAATATTTTGGCATTTTGTGGCCATGGAGAGGCGATTTTTGTGTAATCCCCGATTACAGACCTTTGTTCTTTTGTTCCGATCACGTATGAAGAACTAAACAAGTAACTTTAAAACTGACTAGATAAAAATTAAAAAGAACAACATGAACTAGTTATTGAACCTTCCATATCGGAGTCGGAGGGATTGTAACGATCGTCGCAACGGTAATTTTATTTTTTTAGTTTCATGGTTATTGGGTGGACTAGGTAGCGATGCAGCTTCACTTGATTTAAAAGGAGACCAAACTTCTTGCAATTCTCCAACTTCCATGCAGAAAAACAATGATTTAGTACAGTTTTGTTCTTACTTTGCAAGCTGGAGGCATCAGTTTAGTTGCAAAACCCCAAATTACCTTCGAATTCCCCAAATTCCGTCCGTTGGAAACAACACAATCCTAACCATCAACGTTTTTACGCATGCGATTGTGAAGGACAGATTTACGGTAGTATGTATGGTTCCACGTGTTCATTCCACAATATTAGGTTGTACGAACCATATAAAATCATTTGCTAAACACACACGGTACCCGTGTTAATTTCACATGCAGCAACTTGTGTCTTTTGGGCACCAGAGTCAATGGGTTGTCTGTCTTTCTTTATTTTCTTTTTTGGATAGTTTTTGTTATGGTTAATTTAAACAATAACAAAAAAAAATTGAAATTGGGACAATATTACAGCACGAATATGTATTTTATTAAAAAGTAGTGCATGGCTTGATTTAAACCACCAGGCTGTGCTTGAAAAAATAAGCCATGATTTCAGAAAGCAGGCCGTTCAAAACACCACTGCACGGCTCGCTAGCTAAACACTGCCTCTATTAGAATTATTAATTCATAACGCAAAAGACATGCTCAGTACCAACAACAAAATTCAGCAGTCTAACGGCACAATACTCTCTTCACGGAGGGTTTAAAGACGGCCAGTGATTACACGCCAAACCTGAAGGCTACATGTAAACGTCTTGTATGCGTCTCAAAATGAATTCAGGGAAGCAAGGGGCCGTGGTTAACAGAAGATGCTCGGGGATTCTTTAGACAACATCGGCGAAGGACAAATATCAAGAGCAAATTATATTCAGATCTCAAAAAAGCAAATCTAATTTACAATGTCTAGCAAACTTGTGCAATTGTATGTTTATGCACACGTACGTATGTAGTTTTTAATCATGTACAGGTACACCCATGTACTGTACATTGTAATGTCCATGTAGTAAAATACTGCATGTCGGTTCACGCAGGTACACGTAGTGTATTTATTTGATTACTTATTCAACAGCACAATTAGCACCACTAACAGGATGAATGAAAAATGAGAAGAAATGTTCAGTTTTAGACATACATGTCTAAAACTGAACATTTTACATGTTAGATGTGGGAGAAAAAACCCCATTAAGGCCTAATACATAAGGTCTAAAAACTGTACTGCCTAAAAAACTTCTGCAACCCGTATCCCACAAGATAACGAAGGGACGCAGATGCGCTATATTTTCCCGTACTCCACGAGCTCGCGTGTGATAACAAATTTATCTACATGTACCAGTCAACTTCATAAGTATTGCCTCATGAAACCATACAATAGAAATCAATACAAATCAAAACCACACGCGTGAAGTTTGAAAGTTTATTTAAAAGCGTTATTTGATGAAAAGCAGCACGCGCAACGCGCCAAGATTAAAACATTTTTTGCATTGTCCGTATATGGAGCATGACGCATGATACTCTAAATACGCAGAGTGCAATATAGCCTACTGGAGTATGGTATGGTTTATTATCACTCCCATTGAGCAATCTGATTGGAGGATCTGCGCATACTGGAAGATAATACATTACTCGTACGTTGTATGCCTACATGTACACACATTTGCACAAAGTGTTACATGTAAATCACAATACACACACATTTAGTATACATGTACGTATTGCCATGTTTTTTGGGGGGTTGTTTGTTTGATTGTTTGTTTTACATGTACACAGACACACTTCTACTCATTAGTGCACCTTGGCAAAGCGTTGGCTGAAAAGCCAACGTTTCAGGGCGTACGCCCAGGCTTGGAACAACTTGCCGCAACTTTTAGAAATCCCCTGCATCCAACAAGTTTTAATCACATCGTCAAACAACTCAAACAGCTCCATTAATGTCATTTTCCATTGTTGTTTTGTTTTGTATTGTGTGGTTGATTTTTCTTCGATGTAAATTGCTGTAGTTTTTAGTTTCCTGTTGATTGTTTAATAACTTTACATTCTAGTTTTTTACTGCCTTTTTTTTTTTTTTGGTTTTTATTGTGAACTTGGATCACCCAGGATAAATAAAAGGCAATAAAATGCTGAAAATAGGGTCGGAAAATGTGCGTTTTCTTTTATTTTTACTTCTTTGATGAATGCTGATACTTGTTTAAAAACGTAAAGGCTTGAGCTCCTTCCTAATCGTTTGCTCGCAAAGCTTTGGATCTCTCATCCGTTTGAAACCACGCGCGGTAATAATGTACATGTATCTTCATGATGATAAATAAAAGCGTAAAGAAACAAATAAATAAAAACATGTACATGTGTAAATAAAATAAAAGCTCCAAATAAAACAAATCAAATGAATTGACTCAAAACCGGTTCCAAATCCTCCATTTCATTCACAGTTCAAACCGCCCTTCGTAAGTGTCGCCAAGTACCGACATGTATCTTGTACATGTGTAATGTTTACCCAGGATTTCTTCAGTGGTGGACAGAAAAACCAGCAGGCCGGAATTTTAGAAAATAGTTGCAAAGATATTGGAAATTTTTTTCCCCTAGCTACACGTAGTGTGATCACCGCAGGTTACTTTGTGCACAGAATGGTTACACACGTGCGCACTGTGCATTGAATTGAATGGAGGTCTTTACCACCATGGGAACAAAAATTATGGAATGGCATGGTCTTTAATGAGCCGAATTTACAAACATTTCCGATCTAAGGCTGTTTTCTAAGCCACGACCTTAGGCTTCGGTCCTAGCTTGGGGGCCGTCCACCAGTTTGAAGTCGCACACTGAAAATGTACGCTTTTGAAACTACTGAGGGCGCCCAAGCCGGGGCCGAAACCAAAGCCAAGGCCGTGGTTTCAAAAAGGGCCACATCACCAACCTTTTGACGATGAAACTGGACGGTCTGCAATCCTGACTCGTCAGCGGCTTCCTATCAATGGGGCACATCTTGTGGATGCGCACCGTGCTGCGGATGCATTTGATGCAGAAGGTGTGCCCGCAGATGGTGTCCGTCGGGCTGACCAGCGGCTGCAGGCAGATATTGCATGTCAACTCCTCGTCCACACTCTCGCAGTAGTCGTACAGGTGGTTGCCATGGGCCTCGTGGACCTGGCCACACGTCTTGCACAGGATTTCGGCCCGATGTCGCGACCGGGTGCTCATGCTTTCCCTGCCGATGTCACTCTTTTACTTACTGTACATGCAGTGAGTTGTTTCCGATAGATGGTGTTCTGTAGGGAAGTTATTCTGCAAGATATCTGTGGAGAAAACCAGGTACAAAAATGTCAACATTATTAGTTACCGCATGCGCACGTTAACTCCTTGTCTATAATCTTGCAGTAGTCGTACAGGGTGGTTGCCGAAGGGCTTCATGAACTTGGCCACACATCTTGCACAGCATTTCCGCCCGATCATGCCGATGATAAGACTAACACCCGATAGAAAAACTAATTATTCCTTATCTTCCAGGACACGCTAATCCTCCAATCAGATTGCTCAATGGAAGTGTGATAATGAACCATATCATACTCCCATTAGTTTATATTGCACTCTGGGTATTGTATCCTGTGTCACGCTCAGTATACGTACAGCGCCAAAAACTTTCTTAACTTTGCTCGTCGGACGTGCTGCTTTTTAAGAAATAACGCTTAAAATTGTACTTTTTCCAGTTGGCTGGAAGATAAATTCGTTATCACACGCGTGCTCATGAAAAACGGAAAAATATAGCACGTCTGCGTCCCATATCCCATATGAAAGTCTCAACTTCACAGCAAAATTGGGAGAACATATTGTATCGGACACGTTTGATCATGTTTTTTGTTGACTTTGCAAAAAAAACCCATCTTTTTTGCACACTGCACTGTGGAAAAGTCCTCGAAAGCATGAATATGTTTATTACCATTGAACTCAACTTCACCACAAATTTGACTGACACTTCTTCCCACTGACGGTGAGCTGCAAAGAAGTGACTGAATGATTTTGTGTCGACTGGTTTTGTTGCAGATTTATATTCCAGCTACTTGGCATTTTCTGTGAAATCAATTTTGACTGAATCTCGTACGAAAAATGAAAGTGCTAAGTAAAAGTTCAGATTACGTCTCTAACTTTAGCCTCTGTGGGTTAAGCCTTCATGAACTGATCGTGAAGTCCTGCAGTAGAGTATGTTGTACCTCACCAGCAAGGCATTAAAGGGTGTGTACAGCATTGGTAAGAATCAAAATAAAAATGTTTACAGATTTGGACACAACTTACATGTACCTCTTATAAAGATGGTCATGGGGGAAACTTCCCTTCATATATTTTGCTAGAAATACTATCTTTTGAGAAATTAGTAAAACTATTTAGTTCTGATCATGTAAATCAAAAACCTGAGGTTTTAAAACAGTGAAAACTTCAGTAAAAAGGGGGTGTCTTCCATGCTTAGAATTATAAGGCAGCCATGGAGTTCATGACATCTGTTGTACCTAGTCTTGGCCTTGGTGCCCCTTCAAAACTTTCCCATAGAATTCAAGATTCTGCAACGGAAGTGCCCTTTGCAAAAAAAAAAAAAAGGCCTTGTTGTCCTCTCAAACATAAAATTCAAGATCTGTTACTCCATTGACGGATTGGCCTTAGCCCGAGCTCAACATTGGTAAGGAGAAAAGCATAAATCGTTGTGAGCCCCGAAGGACGTAACAAAAGCGTGACCGGCAAAAGGTCGTAAGCAATTACTGTCCTAAATTGTGTTTAAAAAAAAAAAACTCAGGGTACGAAAGTTTGGTCGTTTTTCTACTAATGTAAAGCATTCAGGAAAGTTAAATTCTTGGAAAAACATGTTCTTGGGTTTAATTCTAGCAACAAAAATACAACAGTTATGCCCTACTTTTTTTCAAAAAAGCTACTTCATTACTTGTGACCTGCTGGGGCAAAAAGTTGTACTTTGTATGCCTGGAAAAAGGTTGTACAGCCTTACGATCTTCTACCAGGCACACCACGAAATGTTCACAGATTTACATTATGGTATAAAGATAATGATGGTAGAAAACTTTCCTTGAAATAATTCTGACTGAAATGTTACCATTTTTAAATAATTTAAATGAAATAAGATCCAAAATTAGTTTTCGTCTCACTGAGACGAAAACTCTGCTGCTACAGTAATGCGTACAAAAATGCTGAATGCATTTTTACCGTTTTCTCGCAAATGAAACAACGAAATGAGCTGACATTTTCACAGATTGGTCTTATTACATATTTTGATTTGTGCCAAGAATGGAAGCATTTACAGTCAGTTTACCAATGTTGAGCTGGGGCTTTAAACGTAAAAGCTTGTTATTTCATGTATGAAATGATGGGTCCCAAGTGTAATTGTAAGAAGTATGACAAAATGTGCTGGATACATTCCTTTTTTGCAACCTCGTCCCTCCTTCTCTGAATAGATTTTCCAGAAAGTTGAAACCATTAATAAAAAAAATACAACAAATTCAAATGTCAACAAAATTGGCAAAGCACAGAAAAAAATGTCCTTCCCCGAAAAGGGTTACAAAAACATCTGCAAATACATCAGCCAAAGCAAGATCATATGAATTTAAATACAATGTGCATTTGTCATTATGGCCACTGGTTTCTTGCTATAATTTGCCTACATTAGCAGAAAATTAAAATTGTGCACTTGAAAGAAACTCTCTAAAATTGGGCCCAGCATAGAATAGATCGATCCATTAACCCTAACTCCCTAACTTTAATTACTTAGGGCCTTCCTCAATCCTTTACATGTATAATCCTCTAAAATGAGTTTGTGCATAAAGAATCGTTTGTATTTAATAAAAATGTACAATTTGCAAGACAAAGCACATGTACCCAGCATACCAAACACTGCAAGTATAAATTTCCCTAATAGACCGATTGCGTGACAATGTTTACATGCGGTCACGTGACCCCCTGTCGGGTATGACGTCATACAGCTGATGAAAAAATACGTGTAAAGAGATGACACAGAGTGAGTTCGTGACACAGAGTGAGTTCGAAAACAGTCGATTATACTTTCGTTAAGCGATGAATTAGTTAATCAGCCCCTTAATTTAAAGTAGTATGGTGTGGCATTAATTTAAATCACATCTCTGTTTCATAATTTAACAAAATTCTTCTGAAAAGAGGTTTTTTAAGCCATGCACTACCGGCGTCGGACGACTATTATGTAGCCACCCGCGTGTTATTTTGTTTGTAATGTTGGCCTAAATCACTGTAAAAAAAGGATAAACAACGTTGGAAAAGTGAGTATTAATACCTAGCCTTGCAGAATTTCAAATAGACAAAGGAATCATACAGTTTTGGGAAGCAATTTCTTTGGAGGATTTCAGCTTCAAAACTTTGAAATTTTTGTGTTGAAAAGTGTGTGGTGATCACGGCCGTCTGGCCTAACGTTCCGTCGTGCGCTGTACACATCGTGCACATTTATACGGTACTTTTACAATTTTCAAGACTTGCTGGAACTGTCCTTACTGGCTTTATTCAGCCACTTGAAGGTCTTTGGTACAAACTATGGAATATGTTTCACAGATTTTGAGCAAAAAAAGCCTCAATAAATACATTAATCATCGTGTACCGTACCACCCTTTCCTATGGAGGATTACGTGTGTGTTTACATTTTTAACCCAACAGGGGTCACGTGACATAGGTCGCGCAATCGGTCTATTATTTCATTGTCCTCCGAAATCCTCAAGAGTCCTCCAGAATCTTCCATAGTAAATTTTCATTATGCCCTAAATCCACTACAATCCTCCAGGATCTCATTGAAGGATGCTTCCTCAATCCTCCACGTATCTAATGTCGATGTGATTTTTTAATGTGCCTCAATCAACCAAAATCCTCCAAATCCTCCGGAGTCATACTATTATTTCAGTCATAATAACTGTGTGAAGGATTATATGAAACTAACTGTTGACTGCCGAAAGCCTCTATATCGGGAAACCACAAGTTCAAAATGAGGTACTTTCTATTTTGTAAACACGGCAAATGATTACCAAGTTTACAAACACATGGGAGGTTGGCAGCCATAGTTTTTGTTGATGTCCGGTGATGTGGTTTGACCATGTGGTTTCGTAGTTTGATATTGCTGCTGCTGGCTGACTGACAAACTTGTGTATTTGTTGAGAGGACAAAAAAAAAAATACACAGAAGCTTGGTGGAGGGGGAGGGGGGCCGAGGGGAAGAGATTTGTTTTGAGAATTTGTTGCAAAATATACAACATGTGTGAAGTTTGGGGACTAGCGAAAAATCTTGAGGACCAGTACTCAAAGTTAGGTTCACTAGTTTGGCTGATGGGTGGAAAAAAAATATTAAAGGTAAAATATATCCTACAGGATTAGTATTCGTCAAACAAAAATTGATTATGAAGTTCTTACCAGTACCAATCTTCCAAAGAAATAGTCCTATCTGAAATACTGTCCAAGTCGAGAAAATAGAATATGAAGACACCCATTATAATTTTGATTGTAAACAGCCGAAATTACGGACAATTGTGGTCAAATCATGCTGAAAAATGTGCACGGTTTTTCACAACCCCTAACCCTAACCCCCCAGTTTTCTCCCAACTCGGACGACCGATTGAGCCCAAATTTTCACAGTTTTGTTTTTTCATACAATGTTTGTTTTGAATCAGACAAAGTAAGAACGCTGCACTATCAGCTTTACCAATCCTATCTATTACCTTTAAAGGAAACCCCTGTACTGTACACGTATTTCTGTCAACACTGAAGTACAGTGCTTACTAGTCTCCAAGTCCAGTTAAGGTGCAAAATGACAGCCCATTTGTTGACTTGTCTTATTTATTTATTTACTTGACCTCAGCTGAGTGTTACTGTTAGGTTAGTCAATCTGTCTGTGGAGTGCAAATCGTTGGCTGTGTGTGTTTGCAACATGTTACAACATGTCTAAAGTTTTTTTGGCCGGCAGTTTGAGAGGCTGTCATGCCAGCACCGGTTTGTATCGGTTTGTATTCAACATGTACCCCACATTATAAGTTTCATAGCAACCGATGCTGGAAAAGAAGGTATGTCAGGCCTCCAATTTTACACTGGACCACAGGCCATGCAGGCCCGAGGCCGGTGATCTTAGTGTCAGGCCAGTAAACTCAAGACTGGACAAGTCCGGCAGTCTTGTGTTTTTCAGTTGAATAATAATACCCCACTGTGTAATATCTTTAACAAAAAGATATACAAGAAATGACGTTCAAAATGTTGACTTTGAATCTGATCAGTTCTCTTTCAATTCTGTTGTGTTATCAAAATATACTTAGGCCCTACCCACTGCCCACAAGACAAAAAATGAGACAGAATCTTCTCTTAGTGCCTTTCAAATACATTGTAAAAACAGTTTCCATTTAATTAAACTGTGTAGAAAGTTCTTTCTCATTCAGATTCTGGTCTTGTAAAATAAATTCTAGTCCGGTAAAAATTTTGAGCTACAAGCCCTGTGGTCTTGTGGAATTTTACCCCAAATTCAAGCCCTGCATGTTACTGTGCAGTACTTCATTCTTCTAATGTACATACATGTGTACATGTACCATGCCCAATATGTGGCAGAGTGAGTCCCCCCCCCTCCCCACCTCCCCCTCCTGTGTCAAATGTTCCCATTCTCTAACACACTCTTCCCCTCATTGTACAGAAGTACCCCCCCTTAAAACCTCAAAAGAATTCCAGAGATTTCCAGAACACAATGAAGACACAATATTGGGGGGGGGGGGGAGAGGTGATTACACCCTGCCACTCATACACGTGTATCCAGCACCAAATGCAATCGTCCCTTGTACAGTTGTAAGGGCAAGGCACTTTTTCCTTCTGAAAAAGACTCCTCTACTCCATGCGGCAAAGAAATCTTTCTACTGGAACATTTCAAGGAGCACCAAGGCAATGACCAAGGGGTATGGAGGCAATTGCCTCTGTGTCTTGGTAAAGTAGGGGCCTGCGTATCTGGTCTGAAGTATGGACACAAATATTTCACATACTGTACATGTGCACTATGTAATTGTTGTAAAAAAAACTTGTAATTGTCTGTTTGATACCTTAGGAAACTAAATGCACCAATTAGGCCTACATGTACAGGTATGTAAACATTTTTGTTTCAAGATAACCAATCCAAATCCTTCCATTTCCTTTTCCCCAAGTCAAAGGATTTTGAAGGATATGGAGTAATACATGTAGGCCTTTGCAGCAGAGGATCCTGAAGAATTTGGGTCATAGTGTGTTTGTGCTGCGGAGGGATTAAGCAGGAATTAGGCTATTACGCTGTATTTGATGAAGAAGGATTTCGAAGGATTAGGATCATACGCGATTTTGCTATGGTCTTTTTACCCTCTCACCTCAGACTGAAGGATATTGTGCTGTGTGTGAGCAAATGGTGTTATCAAGGGTTCACAATACATCTAAAGGCCTATTGACCCAATTCACGTGACATAATCATCACAATAATCTTGGTTGCCATTTTGGAAGTCAAACGCAGTTAGCCTAAAGTGCAACTTTTAGACAATGCAGCATTTTACACGCTTACCTATTGACTACCAAAATGGTGAGCGTGGCACAGTTGCAGCATGTGACATGCCTGCAAGAGGTCAATACACTAATCTGAGACAGTGCTCGTTTATGGTGACTTATACATCACCGCAGCTATGGCCGCCGCACACGTTTGGACTCGACAATAGCGCGTCAGCACGCACCAATCACCATGGCGGATTCACAGTGCGTGTGCATTCAACGCGTGTGCGGCGGCCATAGATGTGGTAGTGTAAACACCAGTGAACGTGCTGCTTGGAATTTATACATTGTGCACGTACAGGCCTACTGTTGTTTTCTTAATCAAGCCTAATAGACCGATTGCACGACAATGTTTACATGCGGTCACGTGACCCCCTATCGGGTATGACGTCGTACAGCTGATGAAAAAATACGTGTAAAAGCAGGCCGTGACACAGAGTGAGTTCAAAAACAGTCGATTTTCCTTTCGTCAAGCGATGAATTAGTTAATCAGCCCCTTTATTTAAAGTATGTTGTGGCATTAATGTAAATCACATATACTGTTTCATAATTTAACAGGATTCTACTAAAAAGAGTTTTTTTTAGCCATGCACTACCGGCGTCGGACGACTATTATGTAGCCACCCGTGTGTTATTTTGTTTGTAATGTTGGCCTAAATCACTGTAAAAAAAGGGTAAAGAACGTTTGAAAAGTGAGCATTAATACCTAGCCTTGCAGAATTTCAACTAGGCAAAGGAATCACACAGTTTTGGAAAGTACATTGGAGGATTTCAGCTTCAAAACTTTGAAATTTTGTGGTGATCGTGGTCGTCTGGCCTAATGTTCCGTCGTGCGCTGTACACATCGTGCACATTTATACGGTACTTTTACAATTTTCAAGACTTGCTGGAACTGTCCTTACTGGCTTTATTCAGCCACTTGAAGGTCTCTGGTACAAACTCTGGAATATCTTTAACAGATTTCGAGCAAAAAAAGCCTTGATCGAATAAACTCAATGCATTAATCATTGTGTACCGTACCACCCATTTTATGGAGGATTACGTGTTTACATTTTATACCCAAAAGGGGTCACGTGACATGGGTCGCGCAATCCGTCTATAAATATCATTGACCACTCAGCGTCATACACATGTATTGACTACTTTTGAATGATAAACTACTTAGTACGATGTATGCAAGCCTGCAACATGATATCATGTTGTGGTTTACGCAAACAGCCAACCCTCCTACTGTCTCATCATTGAATAATTAACATCATCCACTGTGGTTTGGAACGTCAAAAATGCATGAGACACAAGACAGTCAACTGCCGTACTGTTTGACCATACACCACCGTGGTTTTGAACATCATACGTGGTAAAATGTAAACTATGCATACAGAGTACACAATTTACCCTCCTACTGTCTGACCATTTAATAAACATCATCCCCAGTGGTCATGGTGGTTTTGACATACACTGCACATGTACAATGTCAGCCACAATCAAGTTGCACAGTGAATTGAATGCTTCAGTTCACAATACACACCTACTATATGTAGTGCAAGTTTACCACTATTAGCTCTGTGCAATCAGACACAACCTGTTCAGCTGAATCGAAAAAGAAGTGCTCTGTTTTTAAAAGTTATAACTAATATTCTTTATGAATCCCCGATGCAAAAAAAAATTAACGTCTAGGCCTAGTAGACTATCAAAAACCATTGATTTTTTTTCACAAAATTTGTGATGTTTTCCAACACATTCCAGTGAGTCTAGGTTGGTCTTCATTGTAAAAAATGTATCAGGGCAATTCCACCGTGACTGACATTACGTTTTTAACTGATTGTGAATATCAAATCAGCTCTGATGTCTAAACTATTACAGCCATCCAAACCCTGTTTGGCATGGGGGACACTAGGACCTGAATACACAATATAGTTTTCAAATTTTGAAATTTCATGTTGAACAGCTTTTCTGACTGTGTGGGTTGTTTACCACCGTGACTGACATTACAAAATGCGACGCAATAAAAAAATGTCAAACATGTTTTTAAAATTTCTCTTCAAGTTAAAAGTGCTACAGATCTGAATCCATATAAACATTATAGCTCATAGGGGAACTAATGCAGTATTAAAAGATGGAAACAACTTTTTATGATTTTTTAAATAATTATGCAAATTAATCTCTGTGACTGACATTACTGTGACTGACATTACGCATTAGATTCGCAACTCCAGCTCACAGTAAAAACAATTTGACACTAAAATGATAAACTTTCTGTCAACTAGAGAAGAATCAACTAATTGCTTGTGCTTTATTTAAAGGAGCAATCATAATTTTAAGATGTTTAAAGGTTGGAACATGCATTAAATGTCATAAAATGTATAAAATACATAAATTGCATAAAATGGCAAATGCTATAAATATAACACTTTACAAGCTACCTTTTTTATCATTTTGAATTTGGTGAAAATGAATAAAGAACAAATGGGTGCTCCCCTTTTTCATAAAATAGTCTTTTTGAGTAAAATACCAGAAGTTCCTTTTCACATGCATGAAATAATTTAGAGTAGATAAGACATGTAAAACTGCTATTTCACAAATATTCAAGCATTTTTGTAACTTGTCTTGGGATACATGCAGCATGACTGCTAAACATATAATGCTTAGATTTGTTTACACATGTACTTTCCCCTCTTAGCCAATGAGCAACAGTCAACATGGTCAGGTATAACATTCTAGTCCCCCCCCCCCCCCCCCATTTGCAGTGCACCAATTGCTAAAAATATTTAATATTATATTTTATAGAATATTTAATAAAACTGATCTCTAAAATGTACTTTGCTCAACGGTCTAAGTTTTGTACTACATGTTCTGTACGTGATGCACATGTATAGTACCAAGCACTAACATTGTCAGATTGTGGGCAGGTTTTAAGACATTTTGTTACCATATTCTTATTTTAAAAATCTACTACACATTACTTTGGGTTGAACCACCCTCCCCACACCACTACAGCTTGGATGTGTAGTGGATCATTTTATGTACTTAAAAGTCTTTACAATACTAAATCATACCAATCATACAAGTAAAATACTCCACTCTACTCCACAGATCAGTCTTTCCAATCAAACCAGCACTCTGTATCCATCCAGTCAATCTTGATGTCATGATGGAGAGATGCTAGTTTGTTGGTGTGCAACAATTCACCCACAATATACGTCTGTACTTTCTTGAAAGTCATCAAAGTTATAATGCTTGGGGCATTAACAAAAACTGGTGCTTCCAGCTTGGGATTTTATCTCTGGTGTAGTGTACATGTATTTTGTCCCCTCTCAGTGGCCACTTCCAGTACATGTACATGTACACACATGTATGCACCAGCTCTCACTATTACACTGACATAAGTTGTCATTTGGACACAATCAACTTTTTGCTGCATTTCGCCTCTCTCTCTGCTGCTGTCTTTGGCATCCTCCTTACACTCAATTGGAAAACCTGTGTATTGTGAGACTCTTGTGTCCCTGTTTAAAAAGAAAAGTGTTGTCTGAAATTAATTTTCCTTCAATTAAATGAAAACATTCAAGTCAAATAATGTGTCTTACATGTCAATGGGGTGCATTTCACCCAAAACACCATTAATTATTCACTTGTGTACTTGCATATAACACACATGATGGTGGATTAAATTAAAAATACAAACTATGATGGATCTTAGAGCATTGTTTTAGGATTAATGAGCTTCATTAAGTTGTATGATGGGTAATAGGTAAGCTGTCAGCCAATCCACTGTTCAAAATTTCTTCCATTGACTGACGTAATATACGTGACTGACATTACAATATCGTGACTGACATTACATGTGACTGACATTACACTTTTGTTTAACTGATCAAATCTTTAAATAACAATTTTTTGCCCACTTGATAACACCATAGCACTTCCCACACCCCATACTAAGAAAATAATGAAAGCCAGATTTTAATTGTTATCCTGTATGTTTTTATGGGAAAAATAAATGTTTTTTGTGACTGACATTACGTTAAGCCTAAGCGTTACTTTGACGGCACATCCTGGGTAGCTATAACACTAATTTCATTTTTCAAAAGTTTTTTTCCTAAAATAGACACCAAGTGTTGTTATTTTAACACAAACATTTATTACATATCAATAGACTACTGAATAATAACAAAATATTTAAGTTTGGTGTTCTTACCTACGATTGCCGACATAATTGTAGTGACGTCTTCCGAGTGCTGTAACTTACAAAATAGTTGGTCCAGAACAATTGTTTTAGTATTTCTAGAAACTGCAAAATACACCCTGTCGATTTTGCAAAAGATATTTGAACAAAGATCATTTTGAAATTTTGACTCTCGTGTCGCACTTGCGTGGAATTGCCCATCACAGTTTGTCTTTCCATTGTTAAGTTTCATAATCAGGGGCTCGATTTCACAAAGAGCTAAGATTGATCTTAACTGCGAATCACTCTTAATTGCTAAGAAAAGTGTGATGTCACAATACAAATTACTATGGTAATGAGTGACAACTCATCTTAAGATGAATCTTAGTGCTTTGTGAAATCGACCCCAGAAACGCAACGGATTAAACGCCACAGCGAGCACAACATGTTTGGGTTCCATCCAGGTGCTAGGGCCAAGGATACAAAGTGGACTGGCAATATTTACGAAGCTAGAGTGATCCCCACCCTCAAAACTGCCTTAAAAAAACATCATTGACACATCAAACACACAGCGTAAGCCTATGCGAGTCGACATTTAAATCAAATAGGAAGGTTAGAAGCTACAAGTTTTTGTGTGATGCGTACTGCAACGCGCAATCTGTAGACCTTGTGCAACTTCGTCACAGATCACACACGTGCATTCGACAGTGCCACACTGGTGATCACCTCTCCAGAAGAAAAGTACACTTAAGGTTCATGTTTATTGTAAATATTAAACAGATTCTAGCAGGAATCTTGTAATCGTTTCCAAAAACTAAAAACTATTATGTCACGTAATAAATTTGGTTACCAAGCTTACTTTCACAGTGATGATTTTTGAATTTTTTTGACTGAAAAGAAGATTTTATGTGGTAAAATTACACAAAACTTATCAATACGTGTGTCAGCCTGGCTCAATACTGCATCTTGCGTCATGCACAGGATAATTGTAACAGGTGCACTCGACTGAAATACGTGCTGGTGATCACTTTAAAAAAATCTTGACTTTTATGCATTTTTAGTTAAAATCCACACAGAAAATATAGCGCATTAAGATCGCAATTTGGTCTATTATTAAATGATAACCAAAAGTTAAAACACTTATGTGTAAAGTGTTTTTTTTCTTTTTATCGTCACAAAATTACTTGTTTCTCTGCACTGCAGAACTCGACAGACCTAATTTAATTATAGCTTAAAATGTAGCCTGCAAGCCATTCTTCAAAATGCCATGAAAACCTGATTGTTTGCCTATCCTTAAACATGCACAGCCGGCCATACACAAATATTACAATCGTACGTTATTGAATATTGTGTACAACAATACAATCTGACAATATGGGTGACGAACGTTACACTCAGTGTACTTTACAATCTAACTAAGATTCTAGGTTCACTTTTCTTCATTGAAAATCACAACTTAATTACATTAAAAACAAAGTCTAAAGAAATATTTGTGTACACTTACCAGTCATCTGTTAACCAAACCATTTCTAGCCTCCTGGAAAAGCGACACTCCAAAATAAACACAAAATTCCTTCACCGAGATTGCAGTTCAGTATTTTCTCGTTTCGGTGTTGCAATAATCCTTCGCTTATGAATGAGAAACTTCAACTAAAAAACGTGTACTTGGTGTCAACAACAAATTACAAAACTAGACACGAAATTGTCTTTATAAGTAACAATTAGTACTTCATTTACGTTTTCACCCATCTTTAAGTGACAATTTCAGAAATAAATCAAACATTTTTTTAAATTTGAATGATATTTCCAAAAACACCAGCTGCACTTCAAATTGTTAGGCTTTGTTTTTCTAAACGAAAACAAAAAATACCGTTTACAAGAGAGGGCGCTATTAGAAGTGAACGGTCCGTTTTTTAATGTTTTTTTTTCAGGGAAGACTGGCCAGATCCATCGGCGAGGGCGCTAGTCTGTGAAATTAAGTGTAAAAATCTGAATGATTTATAGATAACGTTACTGTTGCGGTTTTGTTTACGTTTATTGCAAGTTTGTTGTGAGTGTTTCTGTCAGATGACCATTTTCTTTATTAGCAGCATGTGCGTTGAACCCTAACCATAGAGGAAGGAGTTTATAATTTCTAAATTCCTTCAGAATTTCTTAATTCTTTCATCCCGGGCCCTACACGGGGTCCAATTCAACGGAGCTGATCAAAAAAAAAAAAAAAAACCCACAGCAAAGCACAAAACAATAATTATTGTGCTCAACATTAGTAGAAAAGGCTTACCTGCCAAATTATCATGGCATACGCCTATGTAACTGTTTGCAACTTGTTTCCGGCTAATTATTTCTGTTCAGCAGTAAATTGTTTAAGCACCGTTGTCTGGAAAAGCAGCTCAACCATGAAGTTGGGCCCTAGTGTGCCCTACCAATTTGATAGCACTCCTTTAAGCACAAAAAGTAACTAAGAAACAAAAAATAATTATGTTTAATACCAGAATGAGGTTACCAGCCCAAAACGTCACATGTACAAAATAGTGTGACTGGTTTCCGGTTTGTTTTTGCTAAGCAGAAAACATAGTTAAGCACTCTTGTCTAAATTTGTTGTGTAATTACTATATAGCAGTAAATGACATAAGTGTAAGCAAAAGTGTATTTCATAATCGATCGACATTTTACAGCATGTGTGCGCGTTCACAGTGGATTTGCAATTATTGCGTCACTCGTTTGCTTCCAGGACCCGACGGCACTATGCGCCCTTTGCTTTACTGTTAGCAGTGTTTACTATAGAAGTTACTTTTGTGTTTTTTTTTAACCCCTCCCTGGTAAAAATCTTGGATCCGTGCCTTGATGGAACATTTTTCTAGCGCACCCAAATTTTTAAGATTCTCACATTGTTTTCATAGTAGACCGAAGCCTTACCCACTGTGCACGCGCGCCATCATGCAAACGTGTTTGTCTGACTGTTGGTTGCGCAATCACGCCTGTGATTGGTCCATACAGGAAAGGCGGGACTTAATGGATTTGGTCTATTGCCCATCCCCGTCGTTGGTACAAAATAAAAACACTCATGGACGATATAATATTGGTGGACCAGCACAAGAAAATCATTTAATATTCTGAGTAATTTTCAACACTTAACAAACAATATTATTAAACAAACTATACTAGCGTGCAAATTAATGGTGGGAAGTACGTTTTGTAAGAAAAACCAATCATATAATAAGCTTCAACACAGCAATGTATATGACCATCTTTATATCATGGACCAAGAGCCAATTTTATAAAGTTGTTTGCACAAAAATGCTTAGCAAAGAAAAAAACCTTGCTTAGCAGATTACCAGCCAAAAGTACCATAAGATGTATAGTGTTTGTGACTGGTGTCCTGCACCGGTTTCGCCAACAATCAGCAATGCTTTCTTCCAGGCAACTCTATGAAATTAGGCCCGATCCATAAAACCACGCCCATGATTGCATAATGTAGCAAATCACAACCTTGGTTGTGCTGAAATGGAAAGTCCCACATCGAGTGTGCGTTATTTTTGTGTGACGCGCGCGACACCGGAACGTGTGGGCCGACTGGTGCAGAAACCCACGTGTTCTTATTCACAGGTGCAGTGGGCGTGGTTTGATGGATCTGTCTCCACCAATCATTCACCTTGGTCTATTCAGGTATTCGATATTTCCGTAGTTAAGGTGGGATTTATGGGAGTTTAAATGAACCATACTAATGGAAGACTAGTCGTACGGTTACAAGTCATCCCACTGTGAAGCGGCCATGTTGAAGTTTTGTTCGGAGAGGCCATATGTTTTTTTCCGCACGTGGCTCAAACCTTTTTACTTTTTGACATCAAAGATAATCAATGTCCAAACACCCAAACACCATACTTTTTAAACTTGCTGGCTTAATCAGAATGTGAAATGATTATGTGGTCCTTTTTCATTCAAAGTGTAGGGTACTATCTCAAGTGTATATATAGAAATTTATAAAGTGAAGAACAAACCTATATTAATACATGAATATGCACTGAAATAATAAGCTCCTACTTATGTTTTACTTTGACCTCAGTGAGGGCGCTGTTTAAGCTTGCGATGTCACCGAGAGAAAAACAAGATGGCGCACCGTAATATAAATGTTTGTATTGCGTTATAAACCATTCACTAATCACACTGCGCTCAAAATTATTCTAACTTGATGCCTTTTGTCCCTCGAATAGGAAAATTACAATAGCTGACATACAATCCGCCCGAGGTCATCACCCACAATAAAGCTTGGTTGCGCGCCATTTTGGAAGTCATATTCCCAGTGTGCGCACGATATCTTTATACATGCAATTTGACTCCCAAAATGGCAGACCATCGACCGACAGGAGCCGCGTGGGACGTCAAAGTCTAGACCTTTCTTTTGCAACGTCACAGCCCGAGTTTTTGCCAGCTAAGATGGAGAAACTACGGGAAGCCATCAATGCAAAGAAAAAAAACCCCCAGATAATCACAGTTTGCAAAAATGTTGCACATGCTTTTTACAGACTCTCAGGCTATATCACAATTTGGCTGACTTTTCCAGGGCCAAAAAAACATTAAATCAGTTTAAGAGTAGGATGAATATCATGACAACTTACATGCACATAATTATTACAATAATAATATTTTTCCTTTTTTTGCTTGTTTCCATTGTGTCTAATTTAAAATAGAAATCGCCAATTACTCGGTAATCGTCTTTATTTTGATGTTTGTGCATGTCTATGGTTGTTGTTGAACTTTTAATGTAGTTGTTTATTTTGTTTGTTTTTCTCATGCAATACGTCGATCGAATAATGTTTCCAAGACAACAAAAACAAACTTTATAATTACGATGACTATCAATGGACCCTTCTTATGAATAATGTAAATTGCACATCACGCGTGCGCACTAACACTACAATATTGGTGGGCAAGATGAGGGAACATCGCGCCATTTTATGTGGAGCTAATGGTGGCGTTGATGACGCACACGCGTTTGTGCGTCTGCCTCGTGTACAACTCTGTGGCGTTTGCCCACCAATGATGTCTGTACGCATGCGTGAATGTTATTAGTATGTTTCATGGGAAAGGCTAATGCGTAGCCAACCGTACTTTTCCTTAGGAACACAGTGAACATGAATTTAAAATGTTAGAAAGAAAAGGGGGAAAAAAATCACAAACATATACCGACGATTACCAATTAATTTTTCTTCATGTAAATCTACCCATTAACTACACTTTAATTAAATTTTTATTTGAGACTGTAATAATTATATACATCAGCCAAGAACAGACGGATACAAAACTGGAAAAGACAAAATGGGAGGGGGGATAGGGAACACGACGGAAACGCATGTTTCTAGACAACATTTTCATATATAGTTAACTGATGTCTATTAAAAAATATATGCTATACACGTGCACACAGGGACTTATAGGCGGGTCCACGACTCGATGAATATTCATTACTTGTACAACCAACAGGTATTGACCAATGGTAACCCGAGATGCGCCAAGGCGCTCGTTGGGACCCGCCCGAAATACATTTTCATCGACTATCGTTGCATATTCATAAGTGCATTGTTATTGGTATCATTATTAGGAAATCTACACCACAATATACAAAGTGCTACCAAAAAAAAAGTGAACAACCAAAGTCCGCGGGAATAAAACGTTCTTCGTTTCTCCTAAAAATACAATGCAGGGAATATACAGAGTGTAAATAAGGCATAATGAATAGGTCATCCCAATTGTAGCACTCCATTCTTATTCATGAACATAATTGTGTTTCTTGAAGAATATACATTCAATAAATAAATAAAAAATTAAACAAGTTTAAAATTTCCCCGTTGTCTTTCTTGAGTAATAGTCCGAAGTTGTTAAACTCCAAATCAGCAATGCATAGCCATGACAAACAATGCATTTTATGATAAATATAACTTGCAATTGGAAATGAGCGCCCTTATAAGACAGTAATCCGCATTAATTGAAGCTTTTATACAAAAGTCAAAATTACAGGACTTTGCAGAAACCACAAAACCAACTCAGCGTGGGCCAATTTATTTCCAATACACAGAGAAACTTCACTATGGCATCTCAATTATCGTACCAACCTCCATAGTAGGGGCCTAATTAAAAATAATTAAACAATGGCGATGAAGTTTTTACAATATGTATTGAAAAAAAACTGCTCAAAAAGGAAGTTACTCCGAGAAAAAAAAATGTTTGCTTTAAAAAAAAAATCAATAATAAATGACAACACTCCTCAAATTAACGATCGAAAAAGAATTTTAGTTATTATTTATATGTAAATATTTCCCCTCCATCCCAGAAAATATCACCGGAGGTAGATTCTCCCCGTTGAGACCGAGGACTTTAACAAAAGAGATCCAGAAGTTTTGACAGAGTGAGGACGTCCTTGCTTCGCAAACAATCGGAAAACGAAGGGAAGTCCTCGATTTACCGGGGTCGACAAACGGTGTGGGTGCGTGCGTGTGTACTTGAAGTGCCATTCAAAACGAGGACAAAGGCAAATACTGGGGTCCATGTTTGTCAGGACAAACGCTTCAACAAAGGAGGGTCCACGATTTGAGGTCATTACACACTTGTGTGTGTGTGAGGCAAAGGGCTTGGGAACTGGAGGCTCGCGTAAAAATTACAAAACGAAACACTGAATTTTAAAACAGCTGGTTTTTGGGATGTACCAACCCTTATTTTTTAGTTTACCAACTGTTCATTTTGCTGAAAAAAAATCACCCTCCCTTTTTTCTCTCCAATAAAACAAAGTCAGTAAATCAATCGGCAGGACCCTGGAGGGGGGCACAAGCCATTCTCCAGCCCCCCGATGCCCTCCCTCGGATGTGCCACTGACCTGAAACTGTTTGGGACTTTCTTTTTGAGAAGTTAACAACCATGCATGTCAATAATCAATGTAGACACACATTAAAAAAAAACCTAAACTATCTCCTCTTTTATCCAGTCAAAATACTGGGGAAAAAAACAAGATAGCCGAAAAGGGTTGTTGTGATATTAGCCTCTTAATTCAAAAGAGTACTTGTCGGTTAAAAAGAAAAGTAAAACAAAAAAAAAACCCACACAAAAAACAGAAGATTGATACTGAAGGTCTGCGATGTACTTTTAGCTTGTTCAATAGCACTGTCATTCTCAGCTGGGTGGAGAAAAAAAAAACAGACGGCTGATATCTACTTAATTTTTGGCAACGTCGTGATGTTGATAACGTTAATTGAAAATAGTGCTATTGAATGAGCTTTTCAGTGAGGCACCTAGGCATCAAGCTTGGCCAACTCCTTCAGTTGCACTATCTCGGGCTTGATAATGTTTATCTTCTGGACCACCTTGCCAGAGAAATATTTAATCTGTCCAAAGATCTCCTTTCCTTTGGCAGCTTTTGCAGCTGTGGAAAGAAAAGAACACACGAATAAGGTTAATGATTATTATTATTATTATTATAATTTTTACGCAAAAAATTTTTAATGGCCTCACGTTTCCACCCAAGCAGAGTCTTTCTCAAAGGCTAAAATGACAACACAGAGCACAACACACACACATACAAGTATACTGGAGTAACAGAAGCAGTCAAGTAAAAAGACATAAAAAGCCTCGAGTACCTAATTGTTGGTAAATATGTCTACTATGAAAGACTCCGGAATTATTTTGGGATGCTAGATGGCTGCAGACTTACCATGTAATTGTTCTTGAACATTTGCGAAACCTCAGAACCACTTAAAACAGAAAAATTACCCAATATTTCTGCTGCCACCTAGGGTCCCCCAAAGGCTCCTATGAGTTTGGACAATAGGGTGGGGATCTATCATTTTGGAAACGACGCTACAGGGCGTCCAATAATTATCCATATTGGACTCCGATATCAATAAATGATGTTACGAGACGCGTGTGCCACAAATCAAAGGATCTGTGCATGTGGTATATAAATTAACTTGTTTCGGGCTTTTGCTCGCTTGCCATTTAAATGAGTGCAATTGACTAAAAATTCTGGACCGATGTCCACCTGTCACTCTTATTCTCACAGCAATGTTCGATAAGACATCTGCTCTAGAATGGGACAGGCCGTGGGTTCGAATCCCACCGGAGGAATATGCCTGTTGCCTTTTTTTTATCTCTGATGCAGATTTAACATCTATTAAAATTGTTGTGGTACCCGCTGCTTAAATACAGCATTCCAACTGCCTCTAGCTACCTGGCAAGCTTCGTTGTCTGCTGGTACAACATCTGCTCTAGAATGGCAAAGGTCATGGGTTAGAATCCCACCTGAGGTATGCCTGTTGATTTTTTCACAAAGAACAGATTTCACAGTGCTAAACACACATCGGTGTATGGGTAAAACGAAGAAATGATTTTCTTTATCCTCGATGCAACATCTATTAAATATTGGGTATATTGCGTCTATATTTCCTTCATCCATGGTTTTGTGCACAAACAAAAATTTGCAGCAAAGTTTGTGTTCAATGCATGTATAGCGTGTAAATACTCATTGATTTGAGGTGCATTGAAGCGGTGCATTCCACTCTACAGTTTTTTTTTAAATCACAATTTACCTCTACGGCGGCGATGATCTGGGCGTGGTGGTGCTCCTGGCATAGTCTCTTCATCATCATCGTCATCGTCATCATCATCCTCCTCCTCCTCCTCCTGCTCCTCATCATAGTGTCTCCAGAATTCTTCCCAGTCAGCCAGCTCGCTCGCCGGGATCTTCTCGATCCAGTAGGTGTCCACCAACTGGCAGAGGATCGGGATGTAGTCCCCGAAGCCGTATTGCAGCGTCTCCAACTCAGGTAGGACGGCCCGGTATGTTTCGTATACAGACTCATAGTGCTCACTCAGGAAATCTGGATTCTAATAAATAACAAAGTTAATAGTTGGCTCAGTTTGAAGAGGTAAGGTTATGAGACCTTTAGTAAAAACAGCCCCGCACTAGTTTCACATAAACAGATCTAATTTACTTATTCATTTATTTATTTCATATTTTTGGCCACACCCCATGATGTATTGACCAATCATAGACTCTAAACCATCTGACAATTCAACAGTCTGACTGCAATCATCTTTCCATCCACATTGAAGCCCCACCTCGACATTAGTAAAGAAGAAAAACATGAATGTTCACAGATTTACACAAAGCTTACTCGGTGTAAAGATCATGATGGTATAAAACTTTCCTTGAAATATTTCTGCCTGAAGTGTTATCGTTTTAAAATAATAAATGAAATAAGATCCAAAATTAGTTTTCGTCTGAGAGACAAAAACTCTGCCTATAGGAATACGTACAAAAATGCTGAATGCATTTTTTTTTACTGTTTTCTCGCAAATGAAACAACAAAATGAGCTGACATTTTCACAGACTGGTTTTATTACAAGTATCTTGATTTGTGCAAAGAATGAAAGCATTTACAGACACTTTAACAAGGTTGAGCTGGGGCTTTAATAAACAAAATAAAAAAAAAATATTTATTTGCATTCAAAATTTCCCCTTTTCCCTTCACATGAAGCACCTCCCATTTACACTTCATTTGCATGCAAAATTAACAAAGTCCATTCCTTTTACACTTCAGGCAAATTCATAAAGCCCCTCCCCTTAACCATTTGTTTGCATGTCAATTTGACTAATAAGCCCCTCCTCCCTTTACCCTTTAGGCAAAATTCACAAAGCCACTCCCTTTTACCCTTCATTTGAATGCAATACTTACAAAGCCCCTTTCCTTTACCCTTAATTTGCATGCAACATTTACAAAGCCCTTTCAATCTGACCTTCATAATGTGAAATTTACACAGCCCCTCCCATCTACGCTTAATTTGCATAGCCCCTCCCCTTGACCTCTGTCATTTGCTCAATGCATAATTACCTCTTCAGCTCTCCTGATGAACTCGCTGGGGCCCATCACGATCTCTTTATCCAACCATGTGATGTAACACACTTTGGATTGCCAAAGCCTGTAGGCTGTCATGTTCTGTGGACATTATGAATAACAGTATGATAATTAGAAAAAAATCATGCAAAGTATTGTTTTTCCTGTCATGTTGCTTTTTTTGTTTGCTGGGAATATTTCACTTGTAATGTATGTCACTGAAACAGAATTTGAAATTAAATTTTACTGAGGTTATCATGTTTTGTGTCAGGCCTTTGTACTCAGGTCTGTCCGCTCAGGACTTACCATATAGTTGTTTGTGCAGGTGTGGATTTAACAAAGTGCTGGGACTAGTCTTATCTCCAGTTAGGACGAGTAACTAGTCCTAACTTATAGGACTAGTCCTAAGTTAGGACTAGTTTTTGTATATATTATTATATATGGAGTTTTTTTTATCAAGAATGGTCTCCAAAGTATTTGTTTGGCAAAAGGAAACAATCATTTTCTAAGTAAAACATTTATTAGTGGATTTTGATTTATTACAAAAAAATTATATGCATTTTTCATTTAACGACCTTTTGATTATTACGAATATGAAATTGCAATTAACGACCTTGTAGCTGATGAAACTTGTCCCTGTCTATCCTATAGTAAATGCGGAAACTCTATTTCAAGATCCTGTGGTTGATGCCCAACCTGAATATCTGACATTTTACCGCGAGGCTCTTGAATAATGCCAGATACCGACCTTTGGATCCTCCTCCGTTCCTGCCGAATGTACCTTCGTCCTTGTATGCCATAATATAATGAATATTGTGTGTGTGTAAGCACACGCTAAACTGAACACACACTCCTTTACATGTGGAAGTCTGGCAGTCACACGTCACTGCGTACCAATGAAGCCGTTGGGTATAAGAGACCCAGGTCTTGGTGCCCTTGACATGTTCCAATAGAAATTGACAATTTCCTCATAGAGGTGCCCTTTGTCAAGAAGAAAATGCCTCGGTGCCCTTGCCCTTCCAAGAACGAAGCAATCAGGCTGGAGACCAGTGCCTGTCTTTATCATTGCAGATAAAAACAGAGGACCAGTCTAGTTTATTCCTTGCAACCTCCCCCTCCACACCCCCCAACCCCGACACTCTCCACCTCAAGGTGAACAACTTGATCTCTACTGAATCCAAGCCCTTGATTCTTACCACAGTGAAGTCATGCAGGATGGTCAGCCTCTCCACTTGGTCTTGTTCAGGTATCTCGATTCTCTCATACTGCTGTGCTGTATCAACTTCAACATCCTCATCCAGAGCACCTTCGCCTACTTGTGCATCCTGATGTAAAAAAAAAAAAGGTTTTTAATCTAGTAAGCTTATTTGTGGTAACACCGTGTTACATGACATCTCTTTTATGAGTTGTGGTGGTTCTGAAAAGAACTGGAGGTGTAACATCTCCACACTTCAATCGATCAGTCTGCTCTGATCGTCACCGTTTCTATGCTGTAGTCCAGAATTGCAGATAGAGGGCGTGTTAAGGGTGGATTTGTGTTTAGGGTGGATTTGTGTTGAGGGTGGATTTGTGTTAAGTATGGATTGGTGATAAGGGTGGATTTGTGTGAAGAGTGGATTTGTGTTAAGGGTGGATTGGTGATAAGGGTGGATTTGTGTTAAGGGTGGATTTGTGATAAGGGTGGACTTGTGATAAGGGTGGATTGGTGGTTAGGGTAGATTGGTGATAAGGGTGGATTGGTGATAAGGGTGGATTTGTGTTAAGAGTGGATTGGTGATAGGGGTGGATTTGTGTTAAGGGTGGATTGGTGATAAGGGTGGATTGGTGATAAGGGTGGATTGGTGATAGGGGTGGATTGGTGATAAGGGTGGATTGGTGATCAGGGTGGATTGGTGATAAGGGTGGATTGGTGATCAGGGTGGATTTGTGTTAAGAGTGGATTGGTGATAGGGGTGGATTTGTGTTAAGGGTGGATTGGTGATAAGGGTGGATTGGTGATAAGGGTGGATTGGTGATAGGGGTGGATTGGTGATAAGGGTGGACTGGTGGTAAGGGTGGACTGGTGATAAGGGTGGATTGGTGATAAGGGTGGATTTGTGATAAGGGTCGATTTGTGATAAGGGTGGATTGGTGATAAGGGTGGATTGGTGATAAGGGTGGATTTGTGATAAGGGTGGATTGGTGATAAAGGTGGATTGGTGATAAGGGTGGATTTGTGATAAGGGTGGATTGGTGATAAGGGTGGATTGGTGATAAGGGTGGATTGGTGATAAGGGTGGATTTGTGATAAGGGTGGATTTGTGATAAGGGTGGATTTGTGATAAGGGTGGATTGGTGATAAGGGTGGATTGGTGATAATGGTGGATTGGTGATAAGGGTGGATTGGTGATAAGGGTGGATTGGTGATAAGGGTGGATTGGTGATAAGGGTGGATTTGTGATAAGGGTGGATTGGTGATAAGGGTGGATTGGTGATAAGGGTGGATTGGTGATAAGGGTGGATTTGTGATAAGGGTGGATTTGTGATAAGGGTGGATTTGTGATAAGGGTGGATTGGTGATAAGGGTGGATTGGTGATAAGGGTGGATTGGTGATAAGGGTGGATTGGTGATAAGGGTGGATTTGTGATAAGGGTGGATTGGTGATAAGGGTGGATTGGTGATAAGGGTGGATTGGTGATAAGGGTGGACTGGTGGTAAGGGTGGATTGGTGATAAGGGTGGATTGGTGATAAGGGTGGATTGGTGATAAGGGTAGATTTGTGATAAGGGTGGATTGGTGATAAGGGTGGATTGGTGATAAGGGTGGATTGGTGATAAGGGTGGATTGGTGATAAGGGTGGATTTGTGATAAGGGTGGATTGGTGATAAGGGTGGATTGGTGATAAGGGTGGATTTGTGATAAGGGTGGACTGGTGATAAGGGTGGATTGGTGATAAGGGTGGATTGGGGATAAGGGTGGATTGGTGATAAGGATGGATTTGTGATAAGGGTGGATTGGTGATAAGGGTGGATTGGTGATAAGGGTGGATTGGTGATAAGGGTGGATTGGTGATAAGGGTGGACTGGTGGTAAGGGTGGATTGGTGATAAGGGTGGATTGGTGATAAGGGTGGATTGGTGATAAGGGTGGATTGGTGATAAGGATGGATTGGTGATAAGGGTGGATTGGTGATAAGGGTGGATTGGTGATAAGGGTGGATTGGTGATAAGGGTGGATTGGTGATAAGGGTGGATTGGTGATAAGGGTGGATTGGTGATAAGGGTGGATTGGTGATAAGGGTGGACTGGTGGTAAGGGTGGATTGGTGATAAGGGTGGATTGGTGATAAGGGTGGATTGGTGATAAGGGTAGATTTGTGATAAGGGTGGATTGGTGATAAGGGTGGATTGGTGATAAGGGTGGATTGGTGATAAGGGTGGATTGGTGATAAGGGTGGATTGGTGATAAGGGTGGATTGGTGATAAGGGTGGATTGGTGATAAGGGTGGATTGGTGATAAGGGTGGATTGGTGATAAGGGTGGATTGGTGATAAGGGTGGACTGGTGGTAAGGGTGGATTGGTGATAAGGGTGGATTGGTGATAAGGGTGGATTGGTGATAAGGGTAGATTTGTGATAAGGGTGGATTGGTGATAAGGGTGGATTGGTGATAAGGGTGGATTGGTGATAAGGGTGGATTGGTGATAAGGGTGGATTTGTGATAAGGGTGGATTGGTGATAAGGGTGGATTGGTGATAAGGGTGGATTTGTGATAAGGGTGGATTGGTGATAAGGGTAGATTTGTGATAAGGGTGGATTGGTGATAAGGGTGGATTGGTGATAAGGGTGGATTGGTGATAAGGGTGGATTGGTGATAAGGGTAGATTTGTGATAAGGGTGGATTGGTGATAAGGGTGGATTGGTGATAAGGGTGGATTGGTGATAAGGGTGGATTTGTGATAAGGGTGGATTTGTGATAAGGGTGGATTGGTGATAAGGGTGGATTGGTGATAAGGGTGGATTTGTGATAAGGGTGGATTGGTGATAAGGGTGGATTGGTGATAAGGGTGGATTTGTGATAAGGGTGGATTGGTGATAAGGGTAGATTGGTGATAAGGGTGGATTGGTGATAAGGGTGGATTGGTGATAATGGTGGATTTGTGATAAGGGTGGATTTGTGATAAGGGTGGATTTGTGATAAGGGTGGATTTGTGATAAGGGTGGATTGGTGATAAGGGTAGATTGGTGATAAGGGTGGATTGGTGATAAGGGTGGATTGGTGATAATGGTGGATTGGTGATAAGGGTGGATTGGTGATAAGGGTGGATTGGTGATAAGGGTGGATTGGTGATAAGGGTGGATTTGTGATAAGGGTGGATTGGTGATAAGGGTGGATTGGTGATAAGGGTGGATTGGTGATAAGGGTGGATTTGTGATAAGGGTGGATTTGTGATAAGGGTGGATTTGTGATAAGGGTGGATTGGTGATAAGGGTGGATTGGGGATAAGGGTGGATTGGTGATAAGGGTGGATTGGTGATAAGGGTGGATTGGTGATAAGGATGGATTGTGGACTATAGAATAGAAACAACTTGGACCGAGATTAATTGTATTCAGAAGGTTTCATTTGTCATCCATAATGAGTTCTCCACCAACTGCTGAGAAAGAATCCACGCTTCATTTTTGGAGAGAAAGAATCTATGTGGTGTATAAGTATATTTTAATTGAGATAGTTTGGTTTTACACTCAATGACAGACTGATTGGGGTATAAGTATACCCAACTTAGGATAGTTCGGTATATATTCAGTTTCCTACTGATAACCTCAATGACAGAATGAGTTCTGATCGGGGTATAATATATCCAACTTAGGATAGTTTGATACATATAAAGTTTCCTAAATTTATACCACTGATACCCTCAATGACAGAATGGTTTCTGGTCCGGGTATAAGTATATCCAGCTTAGGATAGTTTGATACATATAAAGTTTCCTAAATATATAGCACTGATACACTCAATGACAGAATGGGTTCTGATCGGGGTATAAGTATATCCAACTTAGGATAGTTTGGGGTATAGTTCCCTAAACACATGCAGATACCACTGATACCCTCAATGACAGAATGGGATCTGATTGGGGTATAAGAATATCCCACTTAGGACAGTTTGATTTATATGAACTTCCTAAATTATACCACACGCACATGTACAATATCCCAATCAGGAGAAGAGGCTTCCATTCCAGACAAATCTTGTAGAATAACAAAGGCAGCTTCCATCTTGGCTAAATTTCTCAGAAAATGATACTTAGCAAATGTGTTTGCAAAGCACAAATGAGTGGGCCACCTGGTCGGGTCCCAGCAATGTGAATTACATGCTGTTTTCGGCTGGTAACCTATTCTTTCTAAGCAAGAAATGTGTGAAGCAAACTTTTTGTGCTTACCATATCGCCGTCATCCATGTAGTAGTCATCGTAGTCTTTATATGTCACACCACAGCGGAAAGAGTACTGTAATAGGTAGAGGTGAATAAGTTAATTATGAATTCAAGGTGTATTTGCATATTCATTATTTGCATATTCATGATGTGCATATTCTGATAAAGTCCATCGTGAACATAAATATTATTATAGGGTGCTTATTTGTAGGTGCTTTACTTTTGGAGATATGACTGTCCTAATATGGCCGGTCATGCTTATTAGTCAAAAGTGTGTTGACCCCTCTCTCAACAAATAATGGGAGACTTTTGGACGGTCCTTTTTCACGGTTCTCACTAGTAGTATGCGTGCTCAGAACTACGCGCGCAGTACTGAGCATGTGCGCGCATGCTCAGAAAAGTAAAAAAGGACCGTTGTGTCTGCTGCCGCCAGCGTCTCCAAAGTCTCCCATTACACTCAAAGAGGCCAATCAGCACACCGAAAGTCATTTCAATCTGTGACGGTCAGGTCCAAAAGCGTGTTGAATTGACACGGAATGACCCTTATGCAAGATGGGTATTTAACATATTCATGAGAAGCCTGATAAAACAGATATTGTAAGTGAGATGTTAGAATTCCGTAGATGGGCATGTGGATACAGACTACAGTGTTGACCACTTTTCATATTTTCTTTTACAGCCAAGTTTTACTCTCTGAAACAAACAAATAACAGGCAACAGCGCACTCAACTCGAGCACGTCAGAAAGAGCAGAAGACAGAGCGTTGGCACTAGGGGATACAGTGGGGTTACTTGGGAGAAGTTTTCCACTATCTAAGTGTTATGCCCTGGCTCGTATAAAGCCATTTTGAGATATGGTGGACAAAATACTATGACCTTATATTTGGTTTGGGGTAAATTTGTCTGTAAACACCCAAACCAAACAGCGCACTCCTACATAGTGTCCACCATATCCCCCAAAATGCTAATTACATTAATGCATACCGATTTTCATTATACTAATAAGGGATAAGACTGTATGAATATGTTAATTACTAATATTGCATAATTAAGTTCCCGTTGGGATCATCAAACCGTGTGACCTTCATTGTACTAATAAGGGATAAGACTGTATGAATATGTTAATTACTCATATTGCATAATTAAGTTTCCATTGTGATCATCAAACCGTGTAGGGTAAATTTGTCTGTAAACACCCAAACCAAACAGTGCACTCCTCTATAGTGTCCATCATATCCCCCAAAATGCTAACTGCATTAATGCATACCGATTTTCATTATACTAATAAGGGATAAGACTGTATGAATATGTTAATTACTAATATTGCATAATTAAGTTCCCGTTGGGATCATCAAACCGTGTGACCTTCATTGTACTAATAAGGGATAAGACTGTATGAATATGTTAATTACTCATACTGCATAATTAAGTTCCCGTTGTGATCATCGAACCGTGTGACCTTCCCACAGAATGAAGTCTTCTCCACTGCGTGTGACCAGACTGCGACTTAATGGTAGGGTCAAATAGACCTTTCTTTCGCAACGTCACAGCCCAGGTTGTTGCCAACCAAGATGGAAAAACAACGGGGAGCCATCAATGCAAACCAAAAACAGATAACCACAGTTTGCAAAAATGTTACACAAATACTCACAACCTGTTTAGAATTTGTTGGAAACAAACCAACCGATAATGTGATGTATTTTCTTTAAATAGAATGTTTGCAAACATGGTGAATTTAGTCACAACGTCTGTCGACAAGACTTAAGAGTTATGACACAATTGGCCGTCCATGCCAACCAGTGTGGTTTGTTTATCAACAGATAAGTACAGTGTATATTGAAAGGTTGGAAGTGACGGTGGGGCCTTCCTTTTCAAGGCAGGGCCTTCCATTTCAAGAAAGGGGAGAGAGATCGGCTAGACTGAAATTTTTGGTTTACCCTTTATAGTCTTATTAGTCTTACACCGGCATAGTTTATACTCGGTGCTTCCTGAGCCCTTCAAGGCAAACCAAACTCAATTCACAGGCATGTTGGGAGTGATTCAAACCCCAAAATAAAATGTTGTAGTGCCCTCTGCTATTAAATATACAGGATTCTCGAACCCTGGCCCAAATTCACAGAGCTGCTTGAGCAGAAAACATTGCTGGAAAATGTTCTGCTAAGTAAAAATAAGCTGGCTACCAGTCACAGATTGTACATGTGACATGGTATTCTGGCTGGTAACCTTATTCTGGTAAGCATAATTTTGATGTGCTTAGCTACTTTTGGGGGTTTAAGCAGCTCTATGAAATTGGACCCTGGTCGCTCAGTGGCCTAGTGGTTAAGATATCTGCTGTAGAATGCACCGGGGTCCAAATCCCACCCAAGTAGTATGCCTGTGGATTTTGTGTCTCGCATGACTTGGAAAGCACTGAGTATACAGTGCTCATCACACATTGCAATGGCGTAAGGTTAAAACCAAAAGAATACTCATACAATCTTTGACGCAATTATTACATCTGTGTATCTAACCCCATAAAACAAGGGTTAAATTACAAAGTATTTATACGTACCCTGTTCCCATGGTGTCCAAAGAAAAGTGCCATACCAACACCGAGGAGTAGGACAACAACTACCACCGCGGAGATGCAGAGACACAGGCCCACCTTGGCCTTCCTGCGGATGGGGACGGCGACCACATCGGCCGGGTCGGGTTTCTGAAGAGGCTCATCGCAAGCCAACTGCAACATGATTTGAAGAAGAAAAAAATTAACTACAAAGGGCAAATTGCTTTAAAGCCCCAGCTCAACATTGGTAAGAAAAAAAACATAAATGTTCACAGATTTACGTAAACCTTACATGGTATAAAGATAATGGTGGTAGAAAACTGTTCTTGAAATATTTCTGCCTGAAGTGTTATGGTTTGTAAATAATGAATGAAATAAGATCCAAAACTAGTTTTCATCTCAGTTACACGAAAACTCTGCCTAAAGGAATGCGTACAAAATACTGAGTGCATTTTTTTTTTACCGTCTTCTCTCAAAACGAAACAACGAAATGAGCTGACAATTTCACAGGTTGGTGTTATTACAAATATCTTGATTTGTGCAAAGAATGGAAGCATTTACGGTCAGTTTACCAATGCTGAGCTGGGGCTTTAAAGGGGTTGAATAGGCCTACAACAAGGTGGGTCTGAAACGATCAATTCAGAGATGGTAAATCCTTCAAGAGCAAAAAGAAAGGTCAAAGTTTCCTAGCCAAAAGGTGTGCCCAGAGAAAAACATATAACTTCACAGGAAAGTGCTTTGTATTCTGATCAAATTGCAATAAGAATCATCCTGTTGATGCATCTCTATCATTATCCCAGCAAACTTTTAAAATCTTGTCTCCAGCGAGTGTCAGACAACGATATAGGATCCTAACGGAAGTACACGGAAGTTTCTTTTCCTTTCTGCTAAGTTTTACCCAAGAGGGAAATGGAGACTCTATGTCTGACTCTTTGATTATGCTCAGCATAAGCCATCCCGCAACCTTCGATCGCAGTAAACATTTTAGCCAAGAAATGAAATCTTATCGCTCTAGGGGATATTATGGAACCAGCTAGCGAGAACAATCTCTATACGGCTTGGTAGGCCTACTCATCAGAATCTCACAAACTCAGTTCAGTCTTTTAAACAAATCTCTGAAAACAGAGTGCAGCTCATATCGAAAGGATTTGCTACAGCAATTTTGTTTTTAAAACGTTCTCTTTAGAGCCCTGAGGACCTCGTTAGTAGATTATATATCGATTTATGTCTTAAAAATGATTGTCTTTGAACAATGGAATAATGGGTTAATTTGGGTTAACTAAATACAGAAAATAAGCATTTGTGATGGGCGGCCATTGGGGCAAAAAATTACAAATATTATAGAAACTTAATTGAGAAAGAAAACAGCGATAAGCCTGTGCGTAACAAATGCGCGCGCATGTGACGTTTTATAAGGCGGCTCACAGGGAACCAGTCACTATTGTAGCCAGTACATGTCATTTTAGCCGGTAACCTTTCAGCTAAGCAAAATCTTTTGCTGCTTCAAAAATTTGTCAGCTAAAAAAAAAAGCAGTAAAAAAAAATTCTGTAGAGTGTGTGCCCTTTTTATCAACTTCTGTCACAGTGACATAATTGCTGAAATTTGTCAAGATGGCGGCGTTTCATGCTGCAGTCACTCAATGGAAAGTATCAGGAATTTCCCAGCGGGATAGTCCCATGGAAATAAAAAAAAATAAGATAAACCTGATAAATCAAAGAGTATTTGAAAATACATTTCAGCATGGTGAGCCATTCGTAAGTGTTTCTCGTGATTTTTGAATACTTATTATTTAGCATTGGATTATCCGCCATGATTATTGACATTTTCCGCTACACGCCCTCATCGGTCATTGTCGGTAATTTTATGCTTGAGACCAAGGGCTCTTCTTTGCAAATGGATATACCATCACCATTTTGCAGGTGCAATTCCCTCATCGCTGACAAGGTACTAAATTCAGCTTCACTTGGTTTCGTGGAATACCCTTGTGGTCTGTTTGTTTATAGGTTTTATAGGGATTCAACCTACGTAATGATCACCATGGTGATTGAATGACTTATTGTCCGCACAGTCAAACCAATCGACGCCATCAAAATTCATTAGGTATGAGTGGAGAAAAAAACACTGTTCACCAATTAATTTCGCTGAAAGAAAAACATCATGCGGGACACCAGTTGCAACGCAATGGCATCATGGATGCTAGGTACATTTTGTGCACACATAGTTTTATGAAATTGGGACCAGCTAAATCCGTAATGTGAGGCAAATAAAAAAAAATTGAAATCATGTTTTTTTTTCCATACAGATTATTTTCCTAGAAACAATCAGCTATGCCACATCACAAACATAAGCTACAATCTTTAAGGTCTAATACAGGATTGGTAAGGCCGATAAGTGATAAATGCAGCGGTCTTACTTTTGTGACGTGTATTTCAGACATGAATAATTCTATGAAAGATTGGTACTGGTATGAACTATAATCAGTAAGCTTTCAGACTGATACTAATTAAATAAATAAAAAATGGATGAATACCAATCCTGCATTCTGACTTTAAGCTTAAATAATGGAATTAAAACACCTTTAATTTTCCCGAAGGGTGTTTCATTCCCACACTCCTTTCACAAACAAAAATTACCGAAGAACTATCCATTGTGAAACTAAAATAATGGGCTTCAGTCTCAATAGTGTATTATGTTTGCAGGCACTATGCTAAGAAGCTATGGTTTACATTGGTACGAAACTTAGACACGTTCAAAGTAGCTCTTGTATTTGCATTTTAATCTTGCGGCCAAAGTCCGACTGCTCTTTAGTTAGTTCGACAACGTTCGATTTCTTTAAATAGGTTCGACAGTCCGATGGCCCGTTAGTCCGATAGTGGTCCATTCCTCCAACGTTCCATTAGTCCGACAGTGGGTTACTCCGACAGCTCGATGTTCCGATGTCGGACAATGGGCTATCGAAAACTAATGGGCCTTCTAATTATTGAACAAAAAAAAATACACTATCCGATATTCCGACGGCTCCTCAAGTCGGACGGCCCATTCGTCCCCGACGGTTCGATGCTCCAACAGCTCGATGTTTTGTTGTCGGACAAAGAGACTGTCGAACAAAACGGGCCGTGGAATAAAAATGGGCTGTCGAACAAAATGGGTCATCGAATCATTGAACAAAAAGTACACTATAACCGATGTACCGACAGCGTTTTAGCCCGACGGCTCATATTCCCGGACGAATGGGCCGTCTTAATATTGATACGGCCCCCACAAATTTTATCTCAAGCAATTTGCCGTTTGCTCGTTGCAAACTCCTCATTACTAGGCCCTACACTTGGGTTTTCGTCACGTAGTTCTCTGTGCCATCGGTTGCTGTGACGACGTAACTCTACCTCTTCATTATTATGTAATTCACTTATGGGTCTCGCATTCAACAATAATATCTCCTTGTGAAAATTATTAGCATATGGTGATTTAATATATTACAGCTTCTGTCATAGTGTTTATGTTTTCAACTTAAAGCGGGTCGCCATGATCAAATTCAGTTTTGTGACGCACTAATTTTTCAGTAGATAGAATCCTTATGCAAGTTGGAAAAATTACAAATCTCTAACTTTACGTTAGAATGGTGTGGAAAGTCATTTTATTTTACACTGACTCAGAGCGAAATCTGAAAGATGGCGTCACTGGATATCAACAAATGGGTCTGTACATTCCGAAGAGTGATTTTCGAGTCAGTCAAAGGTAAAATTCAATGCTGCTTTGATTGAATATCATCAAAATTCAGGAATGAACTAAAACAAAATATATATATATATATACTACTAAAAGGTCCTGACCCATATATTTCAAATGTGACGTCATTGGACGTTTTTGAATGTTGACAAAATTCACACCAGAAGGGTACAAAACACCATGTCGCTTGACGTGAGGTAAGAGACTTGTAATTTTCCCCACACTTTCATAAGGACTCTATCTATTGGAAAACGAGTGCATCACAAAATTGAATTCCACCCAGTGGCCCCTCTTTCAAAAACGTGACATTTTACCAATTTACAACTTTGTTTCTAGTAATACAGTTTGTCTCAACAGCATTTAGTGTTGAAGAAAAAGTAAATGAAAAGCTAAACTTGACAAACTTCAATCTGAAAGCTCATTGATTATAAAATTCACTGATTACAAAATTCACACCAGTACCAATCCTCCAGCGAGATATTACCGTCAGCAATGGCAGCCATTTTGACAATTTTGAGAATTGCTTTTTGTTCAACCAATATTTTTTTTACAAAGGGACAAATCTGCGATGGCCCTATAGCCAAATATCTTTTTCATGGCAGGCTCTGACTGTGTGCCAAATTCCGTGCTTGTCTCATCAAAGGCACAATTCCCCTAAACATCTCCACCAAACACTTTCCCCAATCTGCCCCCACCATCACAAATTATTTTGACGGCACAAAATGGGCTCCACGGTTCTATTTCATTCTGGTAGTCTCAATGATTAGACTTTCATCAGCCGACCTTTTAATAGTTCAGGTCTTCTGGCCTGCTTATTGCGACGACCTAATTTTGAACCGCGATAAAAGAAAAATGCACAGTCACGTCGTCCTTCACGCCGAGTGATTTAGACTAGCCACACAAGTCCTTTTGCAAGGTGCTACAGACCTTAATATAGATCTGAATCTATTCTGATCTTATCATTTTTCTGTTTTTAAGTGCACCACATATATCTCAGCACACTGTCAGTACACTGTACACAATGTATAACAAAAGTAATTTCCATTAAAAACATTACCAGATCTGATAAACCTCAAATCGCTATAATATTGTGGCCCATCAATCAATGCACAACAAAAATGGACAAACAACCTAATGGACAAGATGCCCATTACGATATCCACACTGATCAGAATAGGTTAACAACAACGAACAGAGATCCGCTTGCTGGAAATGAATTTCATTCACATATTCTAGCGTTAAATTTAAGGCAATGGATGCCTTTGGTATTTGGAACAGGACGTTTTTTCCTAATCCTACATAATTGTAGACATAATAGCCTAAAACTAAACTGTGAACATTTTTGTTTCAAAAGATGATAGCGTTTTTTTGAGATATCGGTGAAAATCTGGTGCGGTCATTTCCACGCAGAAGGATCCTAAAATGCTGAAACTGCATGTTTTTATGTCATTACGTGAGAGTATGAACCGTTTCTCGGATTAAAAAAATTGGGGCAGAAAATTATATCTTTCTCTAAAACCACATTACTTCAAAGGGAATCGTTTCTCACAGTGTTTTATACTCCCATCAGCTCTCCAGTGCTTCTCACCGAGTAAGCTTTTGTGGTCATTAATTTGTGGAGTAATTACCAAAAGGTACAACCTGCCTTTACAGGGTCAGTATACCCGATTGGGCATGATCAATTTTTCCAGTGAAACATTTCCATCTGAGTGAAATATGATCCAGTCACGTAAAAAAACACCCACCAATCATACTGGGTTGCTTATTAAGAGCGATTCGAACACGCACAAAAATCCATGACTCTACAAAAGGGTGTTCTCCGTTGTTTTCACCTAGACGTGACCAACGACGTCATAATTCCCGCAGGTTGGGGTTGGATGATGCGTTAATCGAACGCCATCTATATACCGATGGGCCACTTCGTGTTTTGCCTCTGAGCCGCGTCAAGCTTTCTAATTTTTCCACGCGGCCAAGTGGCCCACCGACCAAATCATGCAAGGAATTTGATAAAACTCCCCGTGCGCAGCACGTTGTGAGTTAATTCAAACACGCCGGGAAGAGGAGCACAAACACTAATTAATGATAAACAATTCCCTTAATCATCAGGGCGGATCAGGGGGTCGATTTCATAAACGGTAGAGATTCATCTTAAGATGAGTTGTCAGTATTACCATGGTGATTTGATTTGTGACGTCACGCTTTGCTTGGCAATTAAGAGTGATTCGCAGTTAAGATCAATCTTAGCTCTTTGTGAAATAGAAGGAAAAAAATTGTAAAAACGTTCCTATAAAAATCAGTTTAAAAATGGAGACTGTTTTATAACGTGCAATAAAGCGTCTGCAGTGCCCTTTCAGGGTTGCGGATGCAGGTAGCTACATTGGCGTAACATGCGTGTAGCCATAACGCAATTTACAATGATTATAGGCACGTATCCGTGACGTAACGCAGGCGTTATACGCGTACGCATAAGAAAAACGTGTAGCTTAAATTCCCTCTTTATGCAAAACGCAACGATTGAAAATAATAATAGTAACAATAACAATAACAATAATAACAATAATAATAGTGTACATTAAATTTTATAATACGCCATGTCTGTCATAAAATAATGACACTCCTGGCGCCGAATTATCAAATGTGGTGGAGGGGAGATTGTTACTGAGTGATTTTATGAGACGAAGCAACCATAATACAACACCTTGAAAGGGATACAAGGTGAGGTGGGGGATATTGCTGCCAGACCATGCCAGAAACACCGGAGCAAACCCCTTCTTTTTACAATAAGTGTACTGGGTTCTTTTACGTGCATCACACAACACACGGGACCAACGGTTTTACGTCCCATCCGAAGGACAAAGCTATAAAGGTTAAGTGTCTTCCCTGAAGTGTTATTGTTTTTAAATAATAAATAAAAAAAGATCCCAAATTAATTTTCGTCTCATGTGAGACCAAAACTCTGGCTTAAAATGCGTACGAAATTTCTGAATGCATTTTTACTGTTTTCTTGCAAATGAAACAACGAAATGAGCTGAACTTTTCACATGTTGGTCTTATTACATATTGTGCAAAGAATGGAAGCATATTTCTCTACCAGATATTTCAACTATTTTGATATTATTTCAAAGTCTCTGATTTTTAAGCTTTTAAAAGCTTTAAAATCAGAGACCTTCAAATCATTTTTGTCAAGTCATGTTAAATCATTTCACAAAAAACTAGATTTCCCGTGTTCCCTGTATTGTGGGTCAATGTGGAATTGCCCAAACAATATACATCAAGATTTCTAAGCAAGCCTTATAGAGATCAGCCTCGCATAATGTGATATCCAAGGTTGCATGCCTTTCTTCACCAGTCTAATTATCATAACTTACTAAACTAAGGGCCATCCAACCCTCATATTCGCAATTAAATGTGCACGCGTGACTGGAATAAACATCTTAGACGGATGGTGAGGCAATTCGATATAATTCCAAGATACGTATCATTAAGGGATGGTATATCATTGTTTTTTGGAAGGGTTCACTCATTCCAATCCTCTAGTTTCCAAGAAACATAAAGGGATGGTACATCATTGGTTTTACAAGAGTACATTCATTCCAATCCTCTAGTTTTCAAGAAACATATCATAAAGGGATGGTACATCATTGGTTTTTGGAAGAGTACATTCATTCCAATCCTCTAGTTTTCAAGAAACATATCATAAAGGGATGGTGCATCATTGGTTTTTGGAAGAGTTCATTCATTCCAATCCTTTAGTTTTCAAGAAACATAAAGAGATGGTACATAATTGGTTTTACAAGAGTACATTCATTCCAATCCTCTAAATTTCAAGAGACTTATCATAAATGGATGGTACATCATTGAATTTAGAAGATTGCTTTCATTCCAATCCTCTAGTTTTCAAGAAACATATCATAAAGGGATGGTGCATCATTGGTTTTGGGAAGAGTACATTCATTCCAATCCTCTAGTTTTCAAGAAACATATCATAAAGGGATGGTGCATCATTGGTTTTTGGAAGAGTACATTCATTCCAATCCTTTAGTTTTCTAGAAACATATTATCATAAAGGGATGGTACATCATTGGTTTTGGGAAGAGTACATTCATTCCAATCCTCTAGTTTTCAAGAAACATATCACAAAGGGATGGTGCATCATTGGTTTTGGGCAGAGTACATTCATTCCAATCCCCTAGTTTTCAAGAAACATATCATAAAGGGATGGTACATCATTGGTTTTTGGGAGAGTACATCCTTCCACTCCTAAACCAATCCGTGTATTATTTATTTAATGTAACGATACTGAGGCGCAGTGATATAACTAGCGGGTAGGCCTAGTCCCACTTACTCAGAACCCTTGCCCTCCCCCATCTGCCCCCTCCCCTCCGCCTGCCCTACTCCTACACCACCAAATCAGATCCCAAAAATGAACAACTGAATGTGCTTCATTACAATAAAAGCCCCCTCCCACCACTAATTATGTCGTTGCCCCTCGCTTCCCCCTCCCCCAAATAAAAATGTCTAATTACCCCCATCGTTTCAGAGCTGAATTTTCAGTTGCTAGGTAACAAAACAATAACAATACCGATGGGAGTCTTTCCCCGATCGTTTGCCAGCGTGATGGAGTCTCCAGAAAAAGAAGAAGAAGCTTTAATCAGAAAATGGCATAGAAATCACGCTATCTCCCTTCAATCTCGTGAGGTTTAAAATTAAATCAGACGCTCAACGGGCGAGACCTATTGTATATGTTTTACATATGGGTCGGGATACAGTTATGGTAGGATCACACCTTCGGGATCGCCTGAATTCTCATACGCAATGGCGTTGCTTTCGGCTGGATACTAATATAATGCCTCTCTAATGGGGACTGGCCCTACGATCAAAAGGGATGGTACATCATTGGTTTTTGGAAGAGTACATTTATTCCAATCCTCAATTTTTCAAGAAACATATCATAAAGGGGTGGTACATCATTGGTTTTTGGAAGAGTGCATTCATTCCAATCCTCAATTTTTCATGAAACATATCATAAAGTGATGGTACATCATTGGTTTTTGGAAGAGTGCATTCATTCCAATCCTCTAGTTTTCAAGAAACATATCAGAAAGGGATGGTACATCATTGGTTTTTGGAAGAGTACATTCATTCCAATCCTCTGGTTTTCAAGAAACATATCATAAAGGGATGGTACATCATTGGTTTTTGGAAGAGTACATTTATTCCAATCCTCAATTTTTCAAGAAACATATCATAAAGGGGTGGTACATCATTGGTTTTTGGAAGAGTGCACTCATTCCAATCCTCAATTTTTCATGAAACATATCATAAAGTGATGGTACATCATTGGTTTTTGGAAGAGTGCATTCATTCCAATCCTCTAGTTTTCAAGAAACATATCAGAAAGGGATGGTACATCATTGGTTTTTGGAAGAGTACATTCATTCCAATCCTCTGGTTTTCAAGAAACATATCATAAAGGGATGGTACATCATTGGTTTTTTGAAGAGTACATTCATTCCAATCCTCTAGTTTTCAAGAAACATATCATAAAGGGATGGTACACCATTGCTTTTTGGAAGAGTACATTCATTCCAATCCTCTAGTTTATATGTAGTTTTTGTCATGTAGGGATGGTACATCATTGGTTTTGGGAAGACTGCCATACCAATTCCCATGCTCTCAATTAACCACAGGCCAGACACTTAAAAATGGCTTATTTTTAAGCACAATTACTCACTCATTTACTCAGTTTTTTTTCAGTACAACAAATAATTCATTTATTTTCCCCATGATTTTTCAGATGTCGTCTGATACTCCACACACCATTAAACACTTTCGTTTTAATACGAAACCCTCCGCGCAATCATGTCACATCCGCCCGATCTAATCAAATGAGCGAATATCAGAAGATGAAAAATGTTAATGCGAGGTAGCTAGCTACCGCGATGTTAAGACTACAACGGAGGGCATCACGTTGAATTCACTCCACTCTGTGCGGTAGATAAATATTGTTTCTGTTTGTGCAAACGACCCACGAGAAGAGCAAAACGAAATGTACAACGGCAGCTTCATCGAAACAGCGTGTTGTCTTTTCGTCATGTGTAAAGCACTGTGTACTGCGAGCAAATATTAAATATGCTAGGTCAGATTTCTGGCTGATTTGACCACACAATTTAGATTTAAATTTCATTTAGCACTTATTTTTCGATGATTATAGAAATTTATAAGCCTTCTTCAATACACGATACGCAATATTTGAATGTGGGGGGCCAGACTACAGTTTGCCATCAAGCCTCGGTTTCATTATTGGTTTAAATGGAGAGAGAAAGATGATGATAAGGGCTTAAACCGTCTGTATTTACACACGACCCCCAAATGAACCAAATTGTGGGTGTGGTCATAATCATCGAATGCATGACGTAATGCATGTATAAAATGGTGAATCACGTTATATGCTGATTGTACACGTCCTCTAGGCATTTGTTTTGTTTACAATCATTCATCACCATTTTGTATGGAGCGCCTTGAGTAACACAAAATGTGTAAACTGGCTTGGCAAAAAAAATAGCCTTTATTTAGTGAAAAAAATAATAAAACTGCTTTTTGCAGTATGGTTTACTTTTTGTTTTGGATAGTAATTTTTTTTTATTGTCAATATGGATATTAATTTGATAGCATTATTGATTAAATAATAACCTGTTGCATTTTTTGCCCGTGAAGGCTGCCCGTACTTTTGCCTACCACGGTTGGCAAAACTCACGGCCGTGATGTCGCAAAGGGAAGGTCTTACACACATTATGAAAAACCATTTCGATCCTTGTCTGGGTTTTTATACATGTAAAATCAACAAAATAAACTGCGTTGAGTACCCTCGTAAAGCTATAAATTTCCAGTGAGTTCGATAGTTGCGTGCCTACAGCCGGTATATATTTTACACAATGGTGACTACCGACACAAGGTCAAATTTCATATTATAGAGCTGATTAAGCATAAAAAGTAGCTAAGCACAACAAAATGATGTATCAGAATTAGGTTACCAGCCAAAATACCGTATTTTATGTACGTTCTATGACTGGTATCCTGCTCATTCATGCTTGGCAGAAATTTGCTTAAGCAATATTTGCTGCTTAGGCAGCTCTATGAAATTGGGGCATGTCTTTTGTTTTGCAAACACCGGCCATCAGTTTGCAATGTCGGCGGCATTCAGTATCACAAAATAACTGCATGGGTTGGCACAAAATAGGCCCTTTTAAAGGGACACATTGCCTTCAGATGTCTTGAAATGTTCCTGATTGGAAGTGCTCTTTATCCTTTTTAAGAGTTGTTCATGCAATAAAACACATACAGTGTATAGTGTGTTGTAATTATAGGGAGCAGTGATTCAAATATCTTTAATTTGCCTCTCGGAAACACAATCAACAGAAACACACTCTATCATTATAGACACATACGGTCGGCCAATTTGTGGAGTTTGGTTTGAAAATTTTGGTTCTACAAAATGGCGGACCTCGTTCTGTCACGGAATTAAACAAAAACCACACAATTTCAAGGGATAGTTATGTGAATCATTATAGTCTACTTCTAAAATATCTTTCCAATTGCATTCATTTCGTAACAAACGTGTTTACAGCCCAAAAGTGCCCAATCTGAAGGCAACGTGTCCCTTTAACGTAACACTTATAGATCAGTTTTTTTTTATGAAGAATATGTTTTTTTTTTGTTTTGATAGCATTATTGTATTACATGTTAAATTCTTGATATTGTTGTATTGTTTCTTTTTCTGTTTTTACATGAAGGCATGCCGTACTTTTGCCAACACACAGATTGCGTTCCCCCCCTTCTTTTATTAATTTAAACAATAAAATGAAGACATCCGGAAAAAACCTCCTTCGGCATCACTCGGTTATTTCCGATCGTTTCTTCGATTTCTTCTCTTCGATTTGTTCTTAGAGAAGTGCAGATGGTATTGACAGGCGGGAATAAAATGGCTTCCCGCCGGATCGTTACAAAACGAAGACGGAAATAACGTGTGCTGCTCGAGACGATCCGGGGAAATGAGTTCCGTTAACTTCGACAGCGATACGGCGAATGTGAAGCACTGTTTAGTTTGTGCCGCATTGGTAGGCACAGTTACACACATGACGTCATTGCGCACAGCGTTCAGTTTTGTTATCAAAGTCATTATAGCCCGTATGCATAATATGACGTCATTTGAGTAGGGCGCCCTCAGTTAGAGGCAAAAGGAAGGTTGCTCATTGGCCAATCCTGTGCGTTTTACCATCGTTTTCACCATATTTACCTCTATGATAGCGACGTGACGTCAATGCATAAGGTTCATTTATCTCAATTAATGGCGATCGATTCTAAAGTCTATTGGTTTTATCTGATTTGAAGTTAATTGATATGCATTTTTAAACAGTTAGTCGATGTCTGTATCAAATTGCCACCAGTCCAGCTCTGTCGATCTTCTTGAAGCCGTTAGAACGACAGAGCTGAGTGGAGACAGCAGATCAAACGCGCCATGTTTACCTAGTAGAACGAGTGCGCAACAGACGACGACGACGAATTGGACCAGCCTCGCTACAATATGCTGTTTTCGAAACCGCGGGTTTGGCACCGTCCGCCTGTTTGAAGTCCCGTACCCGAAAGTGTACGTTTTCAAAATTACTGACGGAGCCAGGCAAGCCGGAGCAGTGTTTTCGAAAAGAGCCATAGGCAACGCTCCCGTTTCGATCCCTCTCCTAACTACCGTTTTCGAAACCACGTACGGCTTACAGGCTTCGTCTTAGGCTCCATCCGCCTGTTTGCAAGTCCCATATCGAAATGGTATACGTTTTCAGAATTACTGATGGAGCCCAAGCCCAAAGCCTAAGCCGAAGTTGTGGTTTCGAAAAGGACCCGAGCAAGACATGCTCGGAAACAAAATGGCGCTGTGCGTTCCATCACTAATGGGAACGAGGTTGATCTTGGACTAATAATGTTTAAGCAAGCAACCAATGTACTATCCTATAGCAACCAATGTACTACGGTATTCTCGTAGCAACAGCAGTTTCTTGGTGCCTAGACGTCTATGTAGTGTATCCTATGGGGTGTTATATAACAAACATTGACTGATTTTACTCGTGCGATGGTTTACAACTCCAACTCCCTCGGTAATCCACGGAGCAGTCGTTTTTTCCCTCGGCTTCGCCTCGGGAAAACAGAATTTATACTCTAGGGTCATCTCATAGCACTCAAACCAGTCAATATTTGTACCATATTAATTTGTTGTAGTACCACTAGTTGCAAAGAGGTGAAGTATACGTGGACAAGAACACGCTGTCGGTAGTTATAAGTTCCGATAACTGTGGCGAGAGTGGACATCTTTCCATCCCAACTTGAAATAACGCACCCAACTCATGTATCTATTGGATTGGCTTAACGATACAAGAGGAATGTCAGTTGGTTAAATTCTTAAAATGGATGGCTAAAAAAAAACATTACAGAAATTCAAATAAATTTGCTTTTAGTTGTTTTTTATTTAATGTCGTTACAGAACACGGTCCGCCATTTTGTAGAACCAAATGTTTGACTCCACAAAATGGCGGACCGTATGTTTCTATATAGAGTGTGGGCTTCCGCTGGTTGGATTTCCGAGAGGCAAATTTTGTGTCTTTTCAGTCACCACTCACGAATAACAACACACCTTAGGTGTTTTATTGCATGAACAACTCTTAAAAAAAGATTGGGAGCAATTCCAAACAGCAACATTTTAAGAGATTTGAAGGCAATGTGTTCCTTTAAAGGTGTCCACGAAGATCAGTGGAGAGACTTGCTCAAAGTCTAACTGTCTTCTTGTTGGTTTGCCTATCATGAACCCGGATATCGTGTATACAACTTATGAGGGATAGGCCCACATGTAATGGTGCCGTGACTGAACACTTTTAGACTGGCAAGTACACGGATGTGAATAGACAAAACAATGTGGCTTCCCGTTTCCTTGGGGTGGATGGTTTTAAATAACAAGCAACAATACTAGAGTGGTACAGACTCTCACTCTACCCGGTACCATGGAGGAATTAAATAATTTTTATTCCTCCTTGCGGGTACCAATCAACATAAGTTTATGGTGCTCGGTCATGATGTACCCGCCCCCCTTCCCATTATTTCTTCCTCTCTTAAAAACGAGTGAAAAACCACTCCTTTTGTCCGCCATACCACTCTTGCAAGAGAGGGGGTGTGTTGTGGAGAGTGTGTTGGAGAGGTGACCCAATTCACATGACGTCATCATCACAACAGACTCGGTTGCGCCATGTTGGTGAAAAAGTCACCCGAGTGGTGTAATTTTTGTTCTTTTGAGAGTGAAACTCACTGTGATGTGCATCGACCCTTTTTGAGTGAAATTGGAGCGAACTTTACTATGAGTCAAGTTTTAACCCTGCAATGCACCACTTCGTTAATAAGCAGCGTACACACCGTCGCACAGTAGGCAACTGCGCTTGTATAATTGCGTGTAAAACTGTCTTTGTCTGCTCACAAACTCTTCAAACATGGTATCAATAGACTCAGAAAGGTTCAATGAATCCCCAGAAACCCCCAAAAAGGCCAAAAAAATTAAAAAAATAATGTTTCCACTGCATACCATTCTACCGAGTAGTATGCCGTAAAAAACACTATGTTACGTGGTCGTACAGTTAGCGACTGTAGCGGTAAAATTAACGGGGAATGTAGGTCCAAAACTCACCCCAGCTAATTTTGCTGGTTATAGCATTATCCGGCTATGTTCCATTGAGGAACTTGTGAAATTTCAAGTTTTTTGACTGTACCGTTAATGAGAAACCGCAATTAGTACACATTTTTACAATTACAGAGGTTTTTTTTTTGAAATATCGTCCGCTTCTGATTGAGTACTGTGCAAAACACTCATTAACAACGGGTTATAATCACGTATACTTGTGGGAGCATTCAAACAAAAGAACGATATTTTAGCTAATTCCTGGTCCCCTAATATTATAAATATATAGCTCATAAAACAAAATGTTTGATCATACCTTTGAGGAATGAAATCATGTCTATTACATTTATGTTTGACAGAGTACCATATTTCTATACCATTTTTTTTGGAATAAATTAATTGCTCTTTCATAGAACACGCAGTGGTGTTCAACAGGGATGATGATTTGTCGAATGTGTAAATTGCTAAAAAAAAAGACTGCAGGCCTGGGTTCCCCCTTATTCTAGACCCAGAACCTCCCAGATGTTACAATTCAGGAGGTTTACAGACTCCATGCATCACCAGAAATACAAAACAACAGGTTTGGACACAATGTGGACTATTTCTTTCTCCCTTTGGTGACTGCTTTTACTTATTTCAAGAAAGTCTGAAGGCTCAAGGAGATTTTGAGAAAATCCTGAAATCAGAAATAAATCCTGAGAAATCACATGCCTGGTTCAAACGTTTCGTAACAAATTATTTTAAAATAAACTTAAGGTCAACGGATCCAGTGACAAATATTTTTTTATCTGGTAGTTATATAGTTCTGCTAAAAGGAAGTTGAATGCGCTGAGCTATTTCGTAACAGCATTCAAAACAATTACATGTAAACTAACAACAAACTGTCTATTTTTGGGATATGTTTTGACAAATACTCAATCGCTCGAGGTTGAAACTAAACCAATTTGCAAAGATGGACACCAAATCCTGTGAAAAACAGATATTGTGCAAGCTTTGTTTATGTTCTTTTGATAGAAAATAAAGCGTACATAGCACCTTCTCGTTTAGTGCGTATCTTGCAAGTCACGGGGTAGTCGTATAATGCACATGATTACAATATTTCTGTTTTCGTTGTTTGGCAAGATGGTTTCGTTATACCGGTACTATCACGGCGGGGAAATGTTTCATTTTCTGAACAATTACGCAGCATTTTTGGTGAAAGCATTATACAATCTATTTGTTCTATTGTAGCATTATTTACACCGCAATAAACCCCGTGCAGTGGGCCGCCATGACCGAGATCAATTTCACGGCTCTGCTTACAACCCTGGAATTCTGCGCTTACGCCCCGCCACGGCCCATAGGAGTACGCGCTTTACAGGGCGCCATGAGCGCAGAATTTGTTGGTAACCAGCGTCATGAAATTGGGCCAAGATGGCGCAACTCCTAAACCAAGGAATGGTACTCCTTTGACCTCAGTGAGGGCGCTGTTTGAGCTTGTGATGTCACGAGCAAGGGGGTCTGTCGGTATTTTTTAACAGCTGTACAAAAGAAAACGGATTATATACGAGTTTGATGACTCTTGAGGAAAACATCAAGTTATTTGAATTCCAATTCGAATTTTTGCTTTTGTTTTTAAGTCAACCCATTTGCCCCTCCCATCTTCCATCCTCCTCCCCCCCCCCCCCCGCTCAAACTCTTGATTTACCCGCCCTCCTTTCCACTCCACCCCGCCTCAAAGTCCAGGAACCGCTTCTGGCTATAACAAATTAACCGCTTGGTAAAAAAAAAATAATAATAATCCTGACTAAATTCGATGTCATTCCAAGAACACTATGTCACATTGAACAGATCTTTCCAATACCACCCTAACTTGTAATTTTTACTGTTGACGGAAAAAACATTAAACGTCAACGACCCATGGGTGGTTACGCGGTGATGCCCGGTAGCAATTACATCATGATCTAAATAAAGCGGAGTGTGACGTAGTCAATTTGAATGATTACTCAATGATTAGGCCCTATATTCCGTGTTGTGGAAAATGCCTGAATGATTTTGTTGTAAAGCACAAAATCATCGTGAGAAGTTGTTTTCACTTATTGGGTGTGTGTGTGTGTGTTTTTTTTTTTTAAATAGGTGTTCGGGTATTAGACGAACACCTCATGTTATTGTTCTGTTTCTTTTCTTTTTTTCTTGTTTTTCCCCCAACTTCTAAGCAAAAGGCCGGGTCCGTCCGTCAATCACTGTATTTTCTTCTTTGGAAAACCGGAGGTTGAAATATGAGTAATTTTCCAAAACAAAAAAAACACAATAATGTACCGTCCCTTTATGATATGTTTCTTGAAAACTAGAGGATTGGAATGAATGTACTCTTCCAAAAACCAATGATGTACCATCCCTTTATGATTTGTTTCTTGAAAACTAGAGAATTGGAATGAATGTACTCTTCCAAAAACCAATGATGTACCACCCCTTTATGATATGTTTCTTGAAAACTGGCGGATTTGAATGAATTTACTTATTTAGAAAACATCACAACATGACTAGCAGAACAAACATTATTTGTAAAAGGGTTTACTAAATAGAGACAGAATAGGCTCAGCTTCTGTTCACGTGTTGTTGACATGAACTGGGAGTGGGGTTGTCAAGGGGCAAGGCACTTTTCTCCGGCTCAGAAAGGACGACTCGTTCCTGAGTACACCCCACAATGTATTGTACCAGATTATTTTCAAAGGGGGGCACCGAGAAAACGACCCGAGGGCCCGGGGGAAATGGGTCCGAGAGTAGGGTCTTTTCGAGACAAGTCGATCCGCCCGGCGGCTTACTCTTCGTGAATAATCAATAGTTTAAGTCGATGACCCACCAGCATAGCAATTCGAAGCATCATATTGCTCGAAACTCATCATTTGTTATCCTAGCCGAATTTCAATAATGATTGTGGAACTGTTTTTCAGGCGTAGACCTTATTCATAGGCGTAAAGGCTGGAGGGGGAGGGGGCAGGCCAGATTCCCCTCCCCGAACACTTCCCCCTCCTGCCCCCACCCCAATTGAAAATCGGGAAATGCACAAATGATTGGTTCGATACATTAAATAGCCTACCCCTCCCCTCCCCCCAAAAAAAAATAAATAAATAAATAAATAAATAAATAACAAATAAGTAAACAAATGAATAGCCTTTGCCCCGATTGCCCCCCCCCCCTCCCCAATGAAAATGTCTACGGCAAAGACCAAGCGTGAATGATGATTCCGGCACTCGAAAAAAATCACTAACACCGAGTTCAGATTTCGAAGAGCCGACTGATTACGCATCTAAATTTGTTAGAAAAAATGTTACTACGCAGAAGAAACATATCATCCAGCTTTAAATATGCAATGGCATGTGTATTGTTTTTTTGTTTTTTTTTTACTGGTCATGTATCAATACTGACCCAAGCAGCAAACTACATGCTACGCATTATTTCACTATACGTAAACAAGGTTACTTAACATGTAAAAATCAAATTCACCGCACAACAACCGATTAATAAAAAAAAAAAATGCCCTACCGGTATAACAGCAAAGGCAGCCAGACCACTCTCCTTTCCTTTCTCCTTCTTCAACCCTCCATCTGGATTAATGGTTGGTTTAACCATGGCGTTTCCTCAGCACTGGTTCAAAGATTATATAAAAAAACAACAACACTGTCGACTATGTGAGGAGCAGCTGGTTTCTCTGCGCACGAGACTGCCGTGGAATTCGTTTAGTTGACGGGGGAGAGTGTTGTGACGACGATCGGAGGGGACGAGTACCGTTGAGTCTATATCTGTTCCTGTCTGGATCTGTTATGAAACGTTCTCCCCTCGAGCAACCTCTTTGGTGTAGCAAGGATCTTTTGTCCCACTGTCTGAATACGTAACAATTGTTTTGTGAACGAGTTCCGTGTTTCTGTCTGCCTGGTACGCACGACGAATCTCTTTACAAATACAATGTATTGACACGAAGTGAGCTCGCTATGTGAATAGTCCACTGGCACATTACATTGCAGAAAACACAGGTCCGAATACCCTTGACGTCTCAACTGTCAAGGGGATTAGACTTGATATAGTCCTGCAACTTTTCACTTCGTAATCTAATTTCGCCGGCGCGTGTAGATCGTGTCATCGATAATAGACCGATTGTGCTCGCCACGTCACGTGACTTATAGTGGCTATTAAACATCAACGAACACGGGCGTCCTCCACAGGACAGTGCCGTTGTTGTAAACTACATGATGATTGTTGCATTTGTTTATTCGATCGAGGCTTTTCTTTCTCGAAATCTGTGAAGAATATTCCAGAGTTTGTACCAGAGACCTTACCGGAGTGGCTGATTAAAGCCGGGAAGGACGGTTCCAGCAAGTCTTGGAAGTTCTACAAGGAACGTATAATTATGTTCACGATGTAGTAGTACTAGTTGCACGACGGAACGTTCGGGCCAGACGAACGATAAAACAAGAACTTCACAATTTTGAAGTTGAAATCTTCCAAAGAAAAGGCTTTCCAGAACTGTGTGATTCCTTTGTCTGTTTGAAATTCCACAAGGCTTGATATAAATGCTCACTTTTCCGACGTTCTTGACCTTTTTTTTTACAGTGACTTACATCAACAAACAAAATCACGGGCGGGTGGCATCGTCGTCCAACGCCAGTAGTGCATAACTCAAATAAACCTCTTTTATAGTAAAATACTGGTAGTTTTTTTTATAAAACAGTAATGTGATTAAAATCAATGTCACAACATACAACTTTAATAAAAGTGCTTAGTAACTGCGTTATTATTACCGAAACCCGACTGTTGGTGTGACTCTCTAGGTCAAAGCATGTATTTGCACGTCTTTGCCATCAGCTGAGATGACATAGTACCCACTATAAGTCACGTGGTGACATGAAACATTGGTCGCGCAATCGGTCCATTGCCGTACAAGCCCACCACAGATCCCTTTTTTTCCTTCACTGTCGCCCAGCCACAAACACGTGCTTAAAAGAAGTGATGCATTTTTTTAACTAATGGATTCGGCTTGATTTTCCCCTTTAATCCATATTTGACTACCACCACTGGAAGGACTGTTACAAGTTTACGGACATTGAAATGCACACGTACATCAATTTTCCTTGCATATTATATCGAATGACTATAGATATTATAAGAGTGCATGAATTAAAAAAACAAAAACAGCAGAGTTCTGACCTGCGCAGTTTCATGTTCTTGGAGGCAATCAGATCTCACATACATTGATTCAGTCGAGAACATTATTTCCAAACAAAAACAAAAACATGTTAGGTCAGTTTGTAGCGGCTGTTCCATGTCGACGAGTCAGCTAGGCATCAATCAGTCGTAAAAGTTGTGTTGAACTCTTTTCCTGAAAATGGTGTCTGTTTTACATCGATGAATTAGTCAGAAATCTATCCGTTTTAGAGTGTAAGAGGATATCTTACATGTAATGATCACATTCCATGGAATTGATGAAATGCAGGTTGGTTGTATGGTACATTATAATGGTGAGATAATTTTACTCATCATTTAAAGCCCCAGCTCAACATTGGTACGAAAGAAAAAAAAAGTTTACAGATTTACATATACCTTACATGGTATAAGATAATGATGGTAGAAAACTTTCCTTGAAAAAGTTTCTGCCTGAAGTGTTATCGTTTTTGAATAATAATTGAAATAACATCCAACATTCATTTTTGTTTCATGAGACCAGAACTCTGCCTAAGAATTGTGTAAAACAAATTAATGCCGAATGCTTTTTTACCGTTTTCTCTTAAATGAAACAATGGAAATAAGCTGAAATTTGCCCAGGTTGATTTGTTGAAAGCATTAATACTGACGGGGGACTTCAAGTGCATATTCTGCGCATAATGAGTTAATGATGCGGGTTGATCAGCGTTTGTGTAAAGACCATGTAACCTCTGTTTACAAAAAGAGTGACCATGTACATTCCAGGGCCTTTCTGGCAGGCAAAATACTACACTGGTCTGGTGGGAAATTTGTATTTGTGTCATCATTTTCCAGAGAAAATGGCAAAGGAGGTCTTCTGTATATAACATAACTTCGAGTTTTTCTGGGAAGAAACTTAACAGCTGGATACAAACTAATTGGTAACCAAGGATGTCTGAAGCAACGATCCAAGCCATCGTAGCTCGAAGCCGAAGAGGAAACCTGTCAACTTATCACGGATACGAAAAAAGCTCTCTCTCACAGTTTTCCCAAGCCCAACAAAAACGCAGCCAAAGAACTTCGGCCAGCATCAACATAACTCACCCAAACCAAATAAAAAACAAACAAACAAACAGACAAACAAACTTGGTAAAATTTCTTAATGATCGTACTTTTAAATTGACAAAACAAGATTCAACCATGTCACCGTTTTATTAAGGAGTGTGGGTGCAATACTGCTCTCCTTCGCACTTATTTGGTCAAAGGAGTGCGAAAAACGGCACTCTTTAAAATATAAAGTGGATTTTTTTTAAAGGGGGGGGGGGGGAAAGAATTGTATTCACAACAGGAAATGAACTATACCGATCTGGCGCTTATTTGCTTTGATGGTGAAACATTAAAAACAATCCATCTATCCAATCCTGCATTGGCTTATATGAATCGTGGGAGGTTTTTAGGCCCAAGCGATTATTAAATTAATTGTTCACGAGCAGTCAGATTTTATATCTTGTGCTTTGATTTGAGACTAACTAGTGAAGTTTGATTCTGAGGAGTTAGCATCTCTTCCCAAAAGCAATTTAAGGAGAGCAGTTTACAGCTGTTCTTGCCCCTCGCATTTCTTAAAGTGAAGGACGGGTTCAAATTTCATTTAGATGAGGCTGTCTTTAGTAGTCAATCTGAATAAATAATGAGCAACAAATAAAACCAGAAAATGTTCTGAGTATAAAGATAGATTTATTAATAAGATGGGGTAGAAGTGGGGCAGTACATCTCAATCTTTTAAAAGATATTTTTGCCGCAATACAAAAATAACCCGAGGAGGTTGGCTGTATTGGCATGGCAACATATACTCTCAGCAGAGTTGCAGTGGCTCTGAAATGAACAGGTGTTGCAACACCGCGACGTTTCTATCAGTGCTGTATTGGTCTTCAGGGAAATGAACTGACGCTGATAGTGCGACTACCCCCTTAGGTGCTGCATTATGCTGTCGCAATCTTTGACATTTTCCCTCCATTCCCCTAAAAACCAGAATAACGCAATGGATATAAAGTCGTTATTGAAATTCTACTAACGGGAGGTCTCAAGAATAAAACTACATCAGAGTATAAAGAGATGATCATGCAAGAGCTGATGATGGAACAAGATCTATACTTTCAAACTGAAAGCTAATTTTTGTCTTTTATAAAATTGATTTCAGTTATTGTCATGAAGAATATTTTCCTCTGAAATACTGCCATGTTTGAGACATTTGTCATCCAATGAATAATGATTATGCCGAGTCAAAATAAGTGAATAATGAACGGTACACGACCCCCATGACAACCTCAAACCATTGCTCTGTGTTTTATTGTAAACTTAAGGGCCATGATTTCTTGAAGCACTTAGATTCATGGTAAGATGAGTTGGCAGTTGTGACATCACACTTTGCTCAGTATCAGTTATGACACGCTTTTTTTTTTAACTATAGAGGATTTGATTGAATGTACTCTTCCTAAAACCAACGATGTACTACCCCTTTATAATATGTTTCTTGAAAACTATAGAGGATTGGAATGAATGAACTCTTCCCAAACCCAATGATGTACCGTCCCTTTATGATATGTTTATGAAAACTAGAGAATTAAAACGAATGTACTCTTCCAAAAACCAATGACGTTTCTGGAAAACTAGGATTTGAATGAATGTACTCTTCCAATAACCAATGATGTACCGTCCCTTTATGATATGTTTCTTAAAAACTGGAGGATTGGAATGAATGTACTCTTAAAAAACAATGATGTACCATCCCTTTATGATATGTTTCTTGAAAACTAGATGATTAGAATGAATGTACTCTTAAAAAACAATGGTGTACCATCTCTTTATGATAAGTTTCTTTCAAACTAGAGGATTTAAACGAATATTCTCGTCCACAAACCAATGATGTACCATCCCTTTATGATATGTTTCTTGAAAACTAGAGGATTGAAATGAATGTACTCTTCCGAAAAACCAATGATGTACCATCCCTTTAAGAATCTATTAACAGATTATGAAAGACATCGGATAACTTAATCGTTTACAATAATACTATTTAAATACTAAAAGGAGTTAAAGTAATTTTACCTTGTCAAACCTTGAAAAGGTTTACACCGTTTTACATCGCAATTTTAAAGCATGGTTAAAGATGCCATTTCGTCGCTCTATGTTCACGAGCAACCCATGCATCGTATCATAACCTTTAGCCTATGTGCATAATGAATTGTGAGCTTCTCTATCACGATTGGCTGTGACTACAAACTAGTATCCAGTGCATTACGCAAAACTTGTCCATGATGCCCATTATTTTACGGAATCTCAACGCACGATGGACATTCACCAATAGGGGACTTTGGGGGCAGATATATGTGACTCAGCCTGTGTAAATGAGACACTTTGAGGTAAAAATTTAAGTCCAAATTTCATCATGTAGGGCATCTTCTAAGGATTAAAAAGACACCACGCTGACCTCTACAGAGTTGACTGTTCTGGATTGGAACCGTAAACTCTGTAGAGGTCAGTGTGGCGTCATTTTAATCCTTGGAAGATGCCCTACATGATGAAATTGAAATTTACATTTTTACCTCAAAGTGTCTCATTCACACAGGCTTATGTCTACAACAATTCAAAGTAAATTAACTACCCAGCCAAGCCCGGTTTCATAGAGCTGCTTAAGCACAACAAGTTTCAGCTCAACACAAGAAATAGTACTTACTGGAAAATGGTTATCAACTAAAAAAATACCATGTCGTGTGTACAGTTTGTGATGACTGGTTCCCGGCTCAAATTTCTAAAGCATAAAATTGTCAAGCAATATTTTCTGCTCTACAAAACTTTTTTTTAATATCTTCTTGACTGGGCGCTGTTTACCAGCGACATTGTTACGTCATGCATGGATCGCCTGGGTTGTAACACAAGGCTCTCAATAGTCATGGTCCGCCATTTGGTAGGAAGGTTCCCTGGGCCCATATCCATAGAGCTGCTTAAGCAGGAATTAACAATATTCTGCTGAACAAAAACGAGCAGGATACCAGTCACGGAGGCTACACGTGACATGTTACTTTGGCTGGTAAACCTATTCTGGTAAGCATTATTTTGAGCAAAAATGAGCAGGATACCAGTCACAAAGGATACATGTGGCATTAAACTTTGGCTGGTAAACTTATTCTGGTAAGCATTATTAAGCAAAAGGGAGCAGGATACCAGTCACAGAGGATACATGTGACATTGTACTTTGGCTGGTAAACTTATTCTGGTAAGCATGAGCAAAAAAGGCGCAGGATACCAATCACAGAGGATACATGTGACACCGATACTTTGGCTGGTTAACTTATTCTGGTAAGCACTATTTTGTTGCGCTAAGCTACTTTTTGTGCTCAAACAGCTCTATAAAATAATGATATTGGGGCCTGATTTGATTTTTATCATTGAGCCCAAAGCTAGTCACAAGTGAAATTTGCGTTGCGTGGAATTGTTTCTTTAAATTTTTTTCTAATATATTTACAAAAAGCGAGGTCTTAAGGAGAACAAAGCTTAAGGGGAACATAGCACAGGATCCAGTCCTTAAAAAACCTCTACAATATAATTTCTATGAATATTAAGTGTAAAACTCCCAATACTTCGAACCAGTGTTGTAGTTCTCGTACTCAGTACTCGATACTCGATACTCGAGTACCGTTTTCGTGGTACTCACACTCGTACTCAGCTAGTAAGATGACTCCCCCCTCGAAGTCCGTACTCGATAACTCGACTGAAAAATAATCGATACTCGAAGTCATGTACTCGATACTCGACTCCAATATTGTACTCGGTCTCTGATGTTAAGTACTCGTGGTCAAAATACCACGCAGTCCTGTACATGCGTTCAGTAAAGAATAGAGAAATACAGCTCTGGAAATGGTTTCTACTTACTTATGATGTATTTTTGTTTAAATTTTTGTTACACCAAGCACACACTGTCGTCTCGAAACCAGTAAAAAGAAGTTGTTATACTTCATTTTGCAGTTTTATGTATACTTGTATATACTCGTATACTATTACTCAGAGATCCACAGGGGCGGATCCAGGATTTTCCAAACGGGGGGGGGGGGGGGGGATTTACCGATCAAGCAGCAAATGATGATTGAAGGCAAGTTGTGGCGACTGCGGCAAGTGCGTATCGTTTTTACCCGCCTCTTATTGTTTGACATTACAGTGAACATTGTAGTATGTCGAAAGTTTATTTCTCATTGCAAGTGGGCAGGATGATAGCTATCTTGATTGATTAATTGATTGATTGATTTATTTTTTCGGAAGGAAAAATAGGGGGCGTGCGCCTCTCACGCCCCCTGGTTCCGCCCTGATCCAAGTACTTGGTACTCGGCTGTTGGACTCGGTAATCGGATATCAGAATACCCCCACCCGGACACTTGTAGGCCTACTTGACTCAACGGTCCAAGTACTCGTACTACTACTCAGCTACCCTAGTACTCAGCAGTACTTGATACTCAACTACTATACAACACTGCTTCGAATATTAAAATACTCTGTGAATACGTTTCAAATTCCCGGATCATAAAAAATACGGTGATTAATAAGGCCACTGTGTTGTATAAAAAACTCGGCATTGATTTAATCACAATATGAAGACGATTTTGATTTTGCTTGTGTGTAAGTTCTTTTTGGCATGCCGCTGTACACGATGTCGTTTGGATTTGTAGAAAAGTCGTCCAAAGTTTGTCGCGGCGATAGCGCATAAACGGCGCTCGCGTGACTATACTTTTCTCGCGAGACTCATGGCTCCTGACTACTGGGTGCGTTCGATTAGCTTGCCTGGGTCGACCCGGTTGTGCTCATGATCATCCGGGTGAGCCCCCAACAAGAGCTAACTGAACGCCAACTTCCCCCTGCATCCATACCAATGCATTTTGAGACAACTGACCGGAACTACTTTCATTGTGTGCATTGCGTCCGCAACTCTTCGTGATCCACGAAAATATCGTAAAATAATTACTACTCTCATGGTGAAACTGCAACATTAAATTACTTTATACAAGCCGAGCTTAATACAAAAGTCCACGTCTACGAATAAAAAAAAAAATACCAAATGCTCCCTCAGTAACTGTTTGAAAATGCGTGTCAAACTGAAGAGTATAGTCGCGTGAGAACCGTGACGCTAGCGATAGCATCACCGCGACAAACATTCAACGACTTGTCCACAAGTCTAGACATCGTTCAGTGAAGCAAATTTCAGTAGTGTGGATTTCGTTCAATATAGTTGATTGGGGTCAACCATGGGAAAAGGCAATTTTCTAATTTTCTTACCTCAAATGTAAGATTATACGATGCTTTCTTGTTTTGCCTTTGCAAAGGGGTATTTAATTTCACCCTCTATACCGCAGTTAGTTACAGAGGATTAGTTATCGTTGAGTTGCATTGAATAAAATTGCTTATAACCGTTATAAGAAGAAAAAACCCCATATCAATCGTTATCCACCGCTGCAACGCTAAATTGAATGATGATGCTTTTTTCACATAGGCGTTTGGGGAAAAGCTGAAATCCGCTGGTTTGCCCAGCCAGTGTTGCGCCGTGATCCCAGCAGATCCTAGTAGTGATCCTGTACAACAAAAGAGATACGAAATACGAATGAAAATATAATGCATTTCAACTGGTGCGTAAACTGCGGTCACTTTAAGAGATGACGAATCTATGACGTCACATATTTTAAAAATGACTTATTAGGCGCTCTATTACCAAACTGTCAAAGAGCCTTACACTACAGACCACGTAACCTTTGTTTACAAAAAGCGTGACCTTGTACATTCCAGGGACTTTCTGGCAGGCAAGATACTGCGCTGGTCACATGGGAAATTTTACAATTTGTTTCATAATTTCCACATTAATTCAAGAGTTAAAAAACTAACAGCTGACCTAGATTTATAAAAGTAACAACTGTCACCCCCTGTTTGTGCCTGGCGTATATACTCCGCTGTGAGTCCTGCCATGTAACTGGGCAGAAGCAGAAACAAGCTTTTGAGATGTGCCCCCTTTCTCCATATCCAAAGTTGGTAAAAAAATACGGCAGTGCAATCTGCATAAAATATAAGACTTTAACGTTTTCTTCAACTGAGCTGTGTACAAATCGCGCCTGCAGGAGTCCGGGGGTCGATTTCACAAAGCACTATAGATTCATCTTAAGATGAGTTGTCAGTATCACCATGGTGATTTGTATTGTGACATCGCACTTCGCTAAGCAATTAAGATTGATACGTATCTTAAGATCAGCTCTTTGTAAAATCCAGGCCAACTCCGTGGCTCTTTAATAAACATGACGTCACGTGACTGTTACATGGTCTATTACTTCCCCTGTTCTTTTGACCCGAGGCTTTCGTAATCATCCTGAACTCCTTTGGAGTATGGAGCGCCGGCAGCGGGAAATATGCCTCCCAGCTGATGAGAAGCAATTATTATAAATAAGCTCACTGGTCGAAAAATGTCGAACATGTCTGCCAGTGACGTCGATGTCGAATGTTTGACCGACCGACGCCTTGTCATTATCGGTTTATTCGGAATCAAACATTGCAGCCAATACGCCGGATTGTGTTTGAAGTACAGCACGAAAATAATCGCAGAACTTAAATTGCAAAATTACAAATCTTTACAAGGCTAGAAAATACATCAGGGATTAAGAAATATACGACTGTTATCAAAAATATAAAATTGCAAGATATTATACTGTAACAATACCAGAGACAAATGATGCACTACAAAGTAACATTATTGATTGATTAATTTAACTAGTTTGGAAATGCAGTTGTTTTTGTACCGATTTGTCCTGCACTTAACTGTACAGAGTTTAATAGGAAACTCTAGCTGGTCAACTTGAAGGTACAACCATGTATAAATCTCTTTTGGGAGGAGTGGTGGCTCTGAAAGAGTTTGTCAGAATTTCTCAAGTTGTTATTTCTAGGGGGAGGGGGGGTTGGCAAGTAGTCTGAGTTGAAAAGTAATTTACCAGAAGTCTTTTTCGCACGAAGGAGCCACTTCCCGAGGAATTATACCCCAGGGAATATTGGGGATTTCTAACCCCACCACCACCACAGACTTCTGTTCACAGTATGGCAACCCCGGGGTTATCTCGCCCAACCCCCACTACCAAAGGATAGCTATTTCCTGGGAATTGGCTATTTCGCAAAGGTTGACAATTCAAGAAAAGATCAAACACATTTTCCTGGGAATTTCCGAAAAAAAGTTGGTGAAATTAAAAAGAGCTGCTCGAGTCTCACTCGGGGGGGGGGGGGGGAGGAGGATGGATATAATTTTATCTAAAAGACTTTGCTGTATGGTATTCAAAGGTAAACGTTATTCGCAGGGCCCTGCAATGGGCTTTGACGAAATTAAACGACAGAAAAAAAAACATTTTGTATTTGATTGAACTTATTTGCCGAATGCATGCTCAACGACTAAATTTGAAGTACTTTCTTTTAATGAGTGAACACCGTTCTAAAGGAGCATTCAATTGTCAAATGGGTTTACGGAAAGGAACGAACTGGATGTTAAACAGAGTGTTAATGTGATTGCTAGTACTGGCCGGGACAAACTAAGTTTAAATCACTGAAATACCAGTAAAAATAAAAAAAATAAAAAAATAAATTTAGAGCATAATGTCAGCAGATGTAATTTGTTTAGTCATGTTTTGTCAAAATCTTGTACTTCTGTTATTTTGTTCCATCTGTCTTGAATAATCTGGCGGTTTGATTTTTTTTTTTTTGATTCTTCCGAAAACATGGAAAAACCCCTTCAAAGCAACAATTATTTCATAAAAAAGTGCAGACATTGAAGGGTATTCTCACCGTAGTATGGCCTCAACTCGACACGGCAACGAAACCTATACATTGTTCATTTTCGTTTACATTAAAGGTCAGACCAAATTTCACGGTGTGTTACTCAAACGAAGACTTCAACTTCTTTTTTTTTAACTGCCTTTATTTCTGGCTGTTTCGGTGAACTCAACAAGGCTAGGGGGAAACAATTGCGCAAGGCCGGAAACAATTTCGGGGAAACACCTTTTGAAACCAAGACGAACGGCAAGAAAAAAACGCTTCCTCGAACACAACGCTAAAAGCTTTGTGAATAAAAAAAATAAATAAATAAAATAACATCTATATACAAAGGCACTGTTAATAATTTCAATCACAAGAGGTTACTTTTGTGAGGGGACAAACAACTGTTGATGCAATAAACCCTAGCGGGAAAAGAAAACAAATGTAAGGCCTGGAGCAGACATTTGTTCTTCTATACTTCTTCTGCAGAAATTCATATAGGCCACAATGTAACCTGTGACATCACTTGTTTACAAAAGAGTCACAGATCCTGGACTCCCTACGGGCACGGTACACAGCCCAATTTGAAGAAAACAAAAATCTATTTTTTTTATGGAAATTGCACCGTTTGACTTTTTTTTAATCAAAATATTGATAAGGAGGTCACAGTCATCTTAAGAAGTGTTCAGCTTTTACTTGTACAACTCTTGAATCGATGTTGAAACTATGACACAAAAATAACGTGAACTTTCCCATGTGACCATTGCAGCGTCTTGCCTGCCATGAAATGCCCTGGAAGGTACAAGGTCACTGTTTTGTAAAAATGGGTTAACGTTGTATAACGACTCATAATATAGGGCCTATGGCGCATTAGTGTACAAGAGAATGAGGAAAGGGTTTTCCCCGTTTTAGGCCCGAGAGGAATGCATATCTTTCTCATGATGTGTTGACCAACAGACCGTATTTTTGACAGCAAGAGGGCGCAATATTAATTCCATTTTTTTGTCCTTCACCCGGACATAGTGAACCAACCTTCAACATCCAAACTCAAGCCAAGTTAAAAAAAAAAACATCTTAACTAAGGTTAGTCTGTACGGTGGGAGACTCTGAGATTAGTGTGGCCGTCATGTTTTGTTTAAAGGCCGCACTACTTTATGAGGTTACATAAACATATTATGCTAATTCTGATTAGCATAATACCTCGCAGAATATAAGTTTCAGTTTGCGCTTAAAGGGCCCATGAAGAGGTTTTTGTCACGGAACATTTTTGTGGCTTAATATATGGTTTGAAATTAACAAAATATAGTATTGACTATTTTGATGTGTCTGTTATGCGTTAATACACTTTAATTGAGCCCGAAAATGTGTGCCATCTGATTGCGCAATGATCCATGACGTAGGCTGTAGTAAAACGTTTCAAAGACGGCTCTGGTGCCGAGTGGTCAACAATGCATTGTATGTTATTGTCACACACATGGCCCTGGTCAGCCGTTCCACTGTCTACTGTATGTTTATGTTAATGAGGAAGGGTGGGCGGAGCACGGCAACCCCCTAATTTTAGAAATCGTTATTTCTACGATTAATACGCATGTAAAAAATGTGAAAAAGTAAAGATATACTATAACAAGCATACTTTATTTTGTTAACCAATTAAAAAAAGTAATTCATGGGACCTTTAAATTAATTTAGAACAACACAACAATGTAAACAATACATTCATTAAAGCATGCTTAAGGAACACACAACTGCGAAAAACAGTGCGTTACAACTGATTGAGTTACACGGCAAAGTATCGCCCCAGTTCACAGTCTACATCCTCAGAACTTACCTTCCAATCACCCACCATTTCATGATGAAAAATACACTTAGATCAAAACGTGGAAGAACGTCACGCCTGTTCTTAGCACCGTGACTGCGCTATGTATTTCAGTGGATACGGTGGCGAATTTTGATTTGTCACGTCGCAAAAACAAAAAAATGGGAAAATATATGATTTCGTCGTATGCCCGCGGAAGAAGGACGTAACGAAAGTCTGACCGGCAAAAGGTCGTAAAGCAACTACCCTGTCCAAAATTGAGTTTCAAGGAAACCGATTGTGAAAGTTTGGTCGTTTTTCTGCTATTTGAGACATTCAGGAAAATTAAATTTCGCATAGGAATGGAAAAACACGTCTTTGGTGTAATTCTAGTAACAAAAAACAACAGTTATGCTCTATTTTTTTTTAAAGAGCTTGTGACCTTCTGCTGGAGCAAAAAAGTTGTAATTTGTGTGCCCGGATAAAGGTCGTACAGCCTTACGACCTTCTTCCAGGCACACACCACGATTTGTCGGTTATGCTAATTAGTGTAATTACGAAACTATTACGTAGTAGGTCCTGAAACTTGGTGAAAATGTTCACAGCGTTGGAGTACATCAAGAATTCGCACGAAAACCGATTTGCAAAATGTGAGTTTTGACACATTTTGTCACTTCGTGAAAAACTACGACGACGAAATGAAAGGAAGGGAACAAGAAGTTGTGATTGCCACTTACTGGTACTGGAGCCCGGGTAGGCGGGTCGGGTCTTCCTTCTGGATGGCCCTCGGCATGTTCTGAGTACGGAAAAGTGAAGAGAAATAAAATGTCAAAGAAATTACACGGTTGGTAGTTATACAAAATAAATATCACAGTTTCAATCTTATTCACTGATTATAAATTCATACCAGTACCAAAGTCCTTATTTATTATATATTTCTGGTAATGTAACCAAGGATGCCTCATAAGTGAACTTAATCACTGTAGCTCTCAAGCCTGAGGAAACCTGTAGACAAGGGTGCTTGCCATGTGAACCAGAAACACCGGGGTAATTCCCCTACTCTTCCACGATAAGTGTTCTGGGTTCTTTTTACGTGCACTACACATCCTAGTACACGGGACCTAAGGCTTAACGTCCCATCCGAAGGACAAAGCAATTATGGTTAAATTTTTTGCTCAAGGACACAAGTGCCGCGACCGAGAACCCACACTCTGCGCTGCCGACAACGCCAGAACTTGAGTCTGGTGATCGAGACCACTCGGCCACCACACTCGAGTCCTCCATTTTAGGAAAAACGAGGAAAGCTATAAAATGCTCTCTTTAAAATTATTGGGGAGAGTTCTTCGAACTCCTCAGAACCAAACTTCATGCATTAGTCTAAAAAGTGAAATGAAACCACGATTTTATAAAATCTGACTGTTCATGATGTTTAACTGCGCAAACCGGACGGCAGGATAAGATTGGCAGATTGTTATTTTTTTTATTCCTACTGTGGTTAAAAGTCTGTTTTTTAAAACAATTTAACAATTTCTAACCAGCCCAAACGCTTGAATATTCAGTATATAATCTTTGATTTCTATGTATATAAGTGTATGGACAGCATTTCGAGCTTTACTTCTGGAAATTTATACCGTGAAAATGAAGTATCAAAATATTCAGTCTGTATTTACTGAATATGCAATCGCTGCCAATTTTTTCTGAATTCAAGTGAAGACTACTGGTGCAAAGCTCACATTTTATGATGAATATTCATGTTGTTTTATTAATCTTAAAGCCAAATGCTGAAATAATGCAAACTTAATTGTTAGCTGTTTTAGTGAAGAATATTTTTTAAATTTAAGTCATGAATATCCATCCAGTATTAGAAATGAATATGCAAATAGTTTAAGTCATAAATACTCACATCGGTATTCATCTGAAAATGCGAACCGTATTCATGATGTAAACCGCATTAATAAATGAATATGCAAATTGTTCAAGTCATACATATTCACATCAATATTCACCTAAAAACGTGTACCGCATTCATGACGCAAACCGTGTTAAGAAATGAATATGCATACTATGCAAATTGTTCAAGTCAAAATATTCACATTGGTATTCATCTATACACTCGAACTGTATTTATAAATCAATATCTAGATTTTATTGTTTATCTATATATTTATCTATTTCAATATTTTTTAACAGGATAAAAAAGATCAGCAAAAGCTGTTTTAATTCGATGTCCTGTACATTAGGTCACATTATTACAATACAGAACAAAACTATAATTTATGTCATTCGAGTCAAGAATATTCGTTTGTCATGTGCATAATGATGCAAACCGTACTGTAATATGTAAAATGTTCACTGCATGAATATTCGATTCGGCACTTACCGTGGTGTCGATCGTGGCCAGAGCCACGCTCTTCTGATGAGGAAGAGGATGAAGAGTGGCCTCCATGTCGCTCGCCGTTAGGATGGTGGCCGCCATCTGGGCGGCCGCCATCTCCGCCGAAGGAGCCATGGTGGCGACCGTGCGGGCCGTGCATTTCATGGGAGTCCCCGCCGCTTTGTGGCTCCATGCCCGGTCCGTCGTGGTAATGCTCCGCTGGCGGCACCTGAAAAACAAAACAGTATAAACCGTACATCAACTCATCAACAATGTCAAAAAACACACTGCACACAACTCAAATTCAATTACATTCACTTTATTCCACATCAAAGCAAATACATAGTTGCAGATGCAATAAAGAGTGATTAACAGTAAATTATATGACGAATTATTAATGTGATACACGTAATGGAAAACGACTTAAAGCCCCAGCTTAACATTGGTAAGAAAAAAAACCCCACAAATGTTCACAGATTTGCATATACCTTACATGGTATAAAGATAATGATGGTAGCAAACTTTCCTTGAAATATTTCTGTCTGAAGTGTTATCGTTTTTAAATAATAAATGATATAAGATCCAATATTAGTTTTTTGTGTCCGTGATACGAAAACTCTACCTATAGGAATGCGTACAAAAATGCTGAATGAATTTTTACCGTTTTCTTGCAAATGACACAACGAAGTGAGCGGACATTTTCACAGGTTGGTTTTATCAAAAATATCTTGGTTTGTGCCAAGAATGGAAGCATTTACAGTCAGTTTACCAATGTTGAGCTGGGGCTTTAAGACAGACGAGCGACAAAGATGTGGAGGGTATTTGCAAAAAGCAGTGCTTGTCAGATCCAAGCCTCCTCCATCCACGATATTTTCTGTACTTTATGATCGTTCTTTAGTGATCTGTAGGTCTTTGTCCTCTCACATTTTTTGGACCAATTTGCTTGTAAATGTTAAACAAGTATTGTTTTTTGTTATACATGTACTTCCTAATTAATTTAGCAACTTAATAACAATTTTGACAGCAAGATTTTACCCCCAAAAGTTTGTCAATATTGGAAACCGAAGACTTATGTTGTAACTCCTATTGTTAGGATGTTTTTTGCACACAAATTTAAACGTAGTACATCTTCTTGTTTATTGTTCTCAAAGTGCGTGTTGAGGCCTCAAATTTTGACATATCGTGGCTCATAAACTACGTCACACTTATAGCGAGAAACAATGTATGGTGGCTCCGAAATGACATCATAAAATAAAACATCGAAACTGATTGCTACCAAGTAAAGAAAGTCGAATGGTGAAAACGAAACGGACGATTAACATACCGGAGCTCCCTTCATTACACAATTAGGACCCCAGTCGTAGCATCGTGGTGCACGGTGAGAATGGCTCATGTAGAGCCCTAGTAGAGCGCCACCAACGGCAAGAATAGCAAAGAAAGTGAGGAGCGAGCAGATGGTTCCCTTTGTACAGAATGATGGCCGACTCGCATCTGCGTCGGTTTCTTTCTCCAACTGTAACAAGAAAAAAGCACGGGTTTAAAATATTTGTTTATTTATTTATTTATTTATGTATTTTTTTTTTTTTTACAAAGGACGTTTCTATGGTGGCCCTGAACAGACATCACACATTGCATATATCTTTGCAACATAATCATCCTTGCGACATCGCAAATATTTGCATAGATATTTATGATGTGTGATGTCCCTTCAGGGCTACCATACATTTCTACTGCACCGTTTCAGTCAACAATGACACTCCTGACGCGACAGAAATAGCCGGTGTGATGAAGGGGGAACAGTTAACATTTTGGCGTATGCGTTTTTGTTTATTTTGGTCAATAAGCTTACATGTAATTACTGTTGTGTAACTTTGCTATTTTTTTTTACTTAAAGGGGCTGTGTCGTCATGATTATAGCAGTAAATGGAATAACCCAGTTACTACGCGCGGATTTCGGATAAAAGTACACAATTCTTTATGGGGTCATTACCAAAGTATGACCCTACCTTTAAAACATTTCGGTGCCCTTAAACAGGCCAACTTCCCTTTTACACAATGGAACAATGCTACTCCCACAAGGTTTTCTTTGTTCCAGTGCTACCGCACAGAGGAGCTCTTCAGAAAAGGGAATAATAGAACAACATTAGCAGGACATAAACTGCCATGTGAGGGCGCGTGTATGGGTGAAACAAAAACAACATTTTGTTTATTAGTTGTGTTTTTAACCCATACACCGATGTGTGTAATAAGCACTGTATACTCAGTACTTTGCAGAGTCCTGTGGAAAAAAAAAACATCTTATTTGTTGATTTGACATATCTTAGGTATATGACTGTTCATTAATTGCAAATGAAATCATCTTGCACGGCGTCCAATTAACCTGTTGCATCTAGTTTGCAATTAAAGACACGGGAAGCGAGGTACACGAGAAGCGAACATTGACCCTTTCCGAAAATAAGGCTTCAGCCTGCGTTGGGCCCCTTTCAGTACGGGGGTTCAAACAGGTGGACGGTGGAGAGGAAGCCAAAGTCTTGTTTTCGAAAATGGCCACAGATTTATCAACCCTTCCCCTCCTCTGATATTATTATTACGTCCTCCCACGCCTTTCCGGGCAAACACGGGGAGGCCTAATTAATGTCAATTAACAGATGCATGCTGGGTGCCTGCAACTCCGTGAATAGCCCATTAGCCTGATTGGGTTGTCAATCATGGTGCTTTTTTTTTTAACAGACCTTGATCATAGGGAGAAATGACTCCATGAAGGAACTTCGCACAAAACAAAAAGGTATATAATATGACGTCCATAGCTGAAAAAACCAGGCACTTCAATGTTTTATAACTTTTCTGCGCTGTCCATTGTGTAATTTAGTTTATGTTTGGTTTTCATTCGCTATTATTAGGGCTACTAGCAACTTGTTTATTTTGTTTCCCTGGCGACGAGCGAGTGCTCAGGGCCGGCCGTACCTGAATTGGTGGGTCGGGCATTGGCTATACGGCTAGGACTAGTTTTGTAAACTAGTCCGAACGTAGGACTAGTCCTAACTTATGACTACAGTCCTATGAGTTAGGAGTAGTTCTCGTCCTAACTTGAGACAAGACTAGTCCTAGCGCTTTGTGAAATCCACCAGGGTGGATTTCACAAAAACTAGTCCTAAAGTAGGACTAGTCCTAACTTATGACTATAGTCCTATAAGTTAGGACTAGTTACTCTTCTTAACTCGATATAAGACTATTCTTAGCGATTTGTGAAATCCACCAGGGGTGGATTTCATAAAACTAGTCCTAACTTATGAATAGTCCTAAAAGTTAGGACTAGTTACTCTTCCTAACTTGAGACAAGACTATAGTCGAAACGCTTTGAGAAATCCACCAGGGGTGGATTTCACAAAACTAGTCCTAAAGTAGGACTAGTCCTATAAGTTAGGACTAGTTACTCTTCCTAACTTGAGATAAGACTATAGTCCTAGCGTTTTGTGAAATCCACCTTCCTTCCATAAAATTAATAATACTGGTTTATCGAACAACATTGCACTTGCAGCCACAGGCTAAATTGAGACAATGCATACACTAAGAATGGTCAAATTACAGATCTGTTCAAATCTTTAGGTGATTGTATTCAGTATTTTTAGTTTGATGTACAATTATTATTATTTTATAACGAGGGCCCCAAAATGATTAGCTGCGCTGGGTAGGTTACCCTCTGAACAATATAGTTTCAAATGAATCAAATCACTGCTAAATCCCCAGCTCAACATTGGTAAACTGACTGTAAATGCTTCCATTCTTTGCACAAATCAAGATATTTGTAATAAAACCAACCTGTGAAAATGTCGGCTCATTTCGTTGTTTCATTTGCGAGAAAACGGTAAAAATGCGTTCAGCATTTTAGTACGCATTCTCAGGCAGAGTTGTGGTCTCACATGAAACGAAAATTAGTTTTGGATCTTATTTCATTTATTATTCAAAAACGATAACACTTCAGGCAGAAATATGTCAAGGAAAGTTTTCTAACATCATTATCTTTATACCATGTAGGGAATATGTAAATCTGTGAACATTTGTTTTTCTTTCTTACCAATGCTGAGTCGGGGCTTTAAAGGGTTGCGTGGCCCTATTTTCTCGGAAGAATTTTGTCTCTGAACGAATTTTGACATAATGAAGCTGTGTCAAAACGAAATAGCCTACTTACAAAAACGCTCGCACATGCCACGGCCAAGGCACACAATACATGTGTGTACATGTCTGATGAACGTCAGACATTGTTGGGATCCCAAAACTATTTCATTTTTAGTTTTTAATTCACTACCATGCACTTATCATGGGCGGATTTATTATTTTTCTTGTGCGTGCAATACCTCAATTAAATGAAAGCTTAAATGTTTCTAGAACCTACAAAAAAAAAAGCTACTCAAAATGTAATTTTAAATTTTCTGGACAAATCGCCAGCAAATTGTACTTAGCATAATATTTAATGATCTAACCCTGTGAGCCCAGCCTATGTATACACTCATCAGTAGATGTTGCTTGAATACGCACAATTATTGCTTTATAGACGTATTACGTTCTTGTAAACAACAAGATATCTTTTTTATTATGGATTAAAGCCTCAGCCAGCAGCATAGCGCGGGTGTGGGCTAGTGGGGTGTTACACCCCGAATATTTTTCCTAAGTCGGCATGTGAAGCCACAGTCGGCAAATGGAGCATCAAACTTACCCGAGTAAGGGCTCGGGCTGAACACAAATTCATCTGGCAAGCCTAGAGATTTGCCGAGTGAAAATTTTAGCTTATATGCTCCTGGTAGTGTGAGAAGTCAAACTTTGAATTACCAAATTTAATATTCTCGGCAACGTGCGGAAATCTATACGCTCTGAAAACACTAAAAACCGTAAAGCCCCCGGGGGGCAAAGCCCCCCTGACCGCCCTTGCAGAATTTCCGCCCCTTAATATTATTATTATTATTATTATTATTTATTTGCCATCAATAATATTATTAAAATCACAAAATACAAAACAAGAAAACAAACAGTAAACAAAACAAAAGTCATTGATGACAGGGGATAAAAAAGGGAACTAAATCACTGTTGCCCTCAGGCATTTAGCCCCAGATGAAACAAAAACATTAAGAAAAAATACAATACAGAGTCTGATAAAAAATATATAATGAATAGACTTCATTATAGGCATTAGTTTACATGTTTAAACGAACAAACACGTTTATTTTCGGCAACTTTACGGCCTTATTACGGCCTGAAAAACTTAAAAAAAAAAAAACTAGAGCGTCCGGGGAATTTGCCCCTCGACCAAGAATGCTTGCCCCTATAAACTCCAACAGTAAGGGATTTGTCCCGAGTCCAAAAGTATTCAGAGTTTGAATTTCAAAATTAAACGTCAATTTTCGGCAATTTGACGGTCCTCCTTAGCCCCGAAAACACTTAAAACCGTAGAGCGTCTGGGGCCTTCGCCCCCTGGACCCCCACTAGAATTTGTGTCTATATACTCCAACAGGGGATTCGCCAAAAAAAGTACGGTTTTCAAAGCTTGCATTTTGAATATCAGTCGGCTAATGCTCGGCATCTGAGTCCATGTCATTGTGATTTTACTTTCATTGGATAATGTCAGTCGGCAAATTTATGCACCACTACCCCGGCAAAGAAAGTGCCTTCGCTACGCCGCTGACCCCAGCTCAATATCGGTAAGAGGAAAAACGAAGATGTTCACAGATTTACATAAACCTTACATGGTATAAAGATAATGATGGTAGAAAGCTTTCCTTGAAATTTTTCTACCTGAAGTGTTATCGTTTTTAAACAATACACGAAATAAGATCCAAAATTAGTTTTCGTCTGAGACAAAAACTCTGCATAATAATAGGAATGCGTACAAACAAAATGCTCAATGCATTTTTACCATTTTCTTGCAAAATGAAACAACGAAATGAGCTGACATTTTCACAGGTTGGTTTTATAACTAGTACCTTGATTTGTGCAAAATTTACAGCCAGTTTACCAATGTTAAGCTGGAGCTTTGAAGGCCCGAAGTGAATCCCAGGAAAATATTTTGTCCTACTTCTTAATCTGACTGACACACCTCCTTTGGTTAATTTTATTGAAAAGTGCACTTCTTTGAAAAGTTTCAAATGTTCAATGCTTTTCCGGACAACTGGGGGCGCTGTTGCCGTGATGTCATTTCAGGGAAACACTATGGGTTTCTGTAGAAATTCATGAAATCGTGAACCACCAAGTTTGCTAATTGTAAGCTTTTGTGAGAAAAGTTTGCTCATTGGCTTACTGCCATGAACTGACGCGACAACAAATCGCTAAAGAAAAGAACGTTTACGGACAGCGAAATAGCCAACATTCTGTCAACCTTTTTGTTGGATATAATGACATCACACTTTCGCTGATGAACCTGGAAAGACCTGAAAGCTGAAAAACCCAAAAGACACCAGCATTCTTTAGAGGATTTACGAGGGGCGGCACTTCTGTACAATAGCGGAAGAATGTGTCAGAGTATTGGAACTTGGAAGTCCCTTTGTCTCTTATAGGGCTCGAAGTTTACCCTGGACCGCAGGCCCGAGGTCAGTGATTTCAGCGTAGGGCCAGTAAACTCACGACCGGACAATACAAGTCGGACATTGTTTTTCAATTGAATATGACTGATGTTTAACTGTGGAATATCTGGTCTAAGAATATAGTAAATTACAAATATCTTGATTTGTGCAAAGAATGGAAGCATTTACAAGTCAGTTTACCAATGTTGAGCTGCAGCGGCGTAGCCACGGGTGGGGGCCCTCAGTGCCCCTCCCCCACCAGGTGCCCCCATGAAAAAAAATCTAGACACATGCAACTCATTGAAAAACATAGCCCCCCCCCCCCGCTGAGAAAAAAGTAATGCCCCCTGTGCCCCCCCCCCCCCCATTAAAAAAATCCTGGCTACGCTGCTGTTGAGCTGGGGCTTTTGGAAGTCTGCACAGACAGTTCACCCGGGTGAAAATGCCGCCGTCCAACCACCACTGTAGTTTCCCTCGCCATGTTATTACCAAAAGCATAACCCTAATCATTTAAGTAAGATGCTGTAGTTTTTGCCATGGTGGGTGGAAAAAGTGGCGGTCGGATCCGGCATCTTTGCCGTACATTCAACTGTACTTACAGGGATTTTGACTGCACTATCTGGTGGTAGTTTCTTCGCTGTCTCCTTAGCGTACAGCTCAGGAGGCGCTACCGTCAATTTCACCATTTTCACCCGTCGAGGAGTTCAACCTGTCCCCCCTTGATCTTGAAACTGCGGACGGTATAACGTCTTCTGATTTTGGTTTTTCACGGAACTCTCAATCAAAATGGCTGAACCGGGTTTATATCAGGTGCAAATAACAGGGTTTTCTGTGAACTCTGCAGTCGATGAATCGCTCTAAAGGTCAGAAAACGACAGCTCTGTTTCTGCACTTTGTGTGTATGCGTGCGTGGCTGCATGCAGAAAACGGATGTATATGATTGTTGTAGTTTTAATTTACCGTCCAGTCGGGCAACCGCCTCTGAGCTTCGTGTTCGTTTAATCAAGTAATGCGATAATTTCTTATTTGGCTTGGCAGCCAGACTGCATTAGCAGACGGCTTGATCATGCAAATGACACGCCATTTTGATTGATTGCCAATAATAACGTCATGAAAAACCTGCGACCCCGTGTGCATTTTGACAGCCACACTTGGCAGCTTGCCGTGGCAGAGGTAATATAGTAGACTCGCAACAGTCTTCCCTAGATTGGTGCGGGCCTTCGTAGTCAGTCAACAAACTGTTATTTTTTTATTATAATGAAGTCAGTGTAAACACAATAATGTACATAAAAACAAACGAGTTCTATATTGCAAATGGAGTTTAAAATGAATCACGATATTTCATATTATGATATAATCACATAAGACAGTTAGTGTAATTTGTTCCCTATTGAGTTCCGAAAATTAAACAAATATACAGTGATGATACAATATTATTTGGGTAAAGGGTGAATTCATAAATCTTTATGGAAGAGTACATTTGTTTTTATCAACAAGTTTTCAAGAAACATATAAAATGATCATGCTACACCACTGGTTTTTGGAAGAGAACAGTTCATTCCAATCCTCTTGCCTTCAAAAAACATATAAAGGGATGGTACATCATTGGAAGAAGATTCAATTCAATCCTCATAAAAGGATGGTGCATCATTGGTTTTTGGAAGAGTGCATTCATTCCAATCCTCTAGTTTTCAAGAAACATATCATGAAGGGATGGTACATCATTGGTTTTTGGAAGAGTACATTCATTCCAATCCTCTAGTTTTCAAGAAACATATCATAAAGGGATGGTACATCATTGGTTTTTGGAAGAGTACATTCATTCCAATCCTCTAGTTTTCAAGAAACATATCATAAAGGGATGGTACATCATTGGTTTTTTGGAAGAGTACATTCATTCCAATCCTCTAGTTTTCAAGAAATATATCATAAAGGGATGGTACATCATTGGTTTTGGGAAGAGTACATTCATTCCAATCCTCTAGTTTTCAAGAAACATACCATAAAGGGATGGTGCATCATTGGTTTTTGGAAGAGTACATTAATTCCAATCCTCTAGTTTTCAAGAAACATATCATAAAGGGATGGTACATCATTGGTTTTTTGGAAGAGTACATTCATTCAAATCCTCTAGTTTTAAAAGAAACATATCATAAAGGGATGGTACATCATTGGTTTTTTGGAAGAGTACATTCATTCCAATCCTCTAGTTTTAAAGAAACATCATAAAGGGACGGTACATGAAAATGGTACATGAAAAAAATGAACTCATCATAATGCCTAATCTTAAATGTAAAATCTTCGATCAGAATAAATTTCTTAATGACACATTTTTAATTATGAACACTTAGTTATACCAGGTATGCGAAATAATCTTCCTACAAATAAACTATTAGCGAATGCGTTAAGTTTTATTATACATGTCATAAGAACAATATAGCAAATGTTAATAAGGTTTTAAAACAAAAAGTTGTTCCCTACATAAATACAAAACTAGAATAATGTTAGTTTCAGTTTCTTTTTATTTCTTTTTGAAAACTCGACTTTAATGATGATTTTATTTTTGTTAGGCTTCTCAATCGTACAAAACACTAGTTTTCATCTGTTTGTTTTTAAACTGTCTTTAACAAAAGATGCTAGGCCCAATTTTTTGCCGATTATAGAGGAAATTTTAAATTAGCAATTTTTATACATTCAAGAAAGTTATGAGCTTTAATTGAAGGTACCGCACAAACAAAACGAAACAAAAATCCGTTAATGATAAGTGGTAGTTAATTAAAAACTTACAGAGAATATTGGAACATTATCTCACGTTCATTAGTCATGTAAAAACAATCTTGCACGCTACATGGTATTTTGTGCCTTGTCCTTGGCATATGCGAATTTATTTATTTATTTATTTTTTTAACAGTATCATTGTCATAATTCTTTCTGAGAAAAACAAGTCTACAAACCAATTTCTTTCGGCAAAAATCGGGCCAAGCAACTTTAAACCAAAAAAGCAGAAAATGGGCAATGGTTTTTATTTAACCGATTGTGAAACTTTAAAAGATAATAATAATAACAACCATGCATAGTCAATCAGCCTGTAAAACGAATCATCACTCAGTGGTCTCGTTTTGGCGAACACAATTTGTATCAGTGATTTTGTAGACGATCATTTAATATGTTTATTTTATTTCGGCAATCAAAGTAAGCAAGAGTTACGGCGGGTGGGTGGTCTTTGAGTATAGGATTCCACTGTCATTTTTTGGTAAATTAGCGGTCATTTTAAACGTTTTATTTTATATTTTATTTATATCTTTCTGGTAATGAAACCAAGGGACCCTCAAAAGTGACTAGCACTGTGACCCGTAGGCCTGAAGATACCTGTGTAGAGAAGATGTAGAAGAAATGTCAGTTTTACATGTGGGAGGAAAACCCCAATTAATAGGGAAAACCACGCAATCAGGTAGGGAATGAAAACCCAATCCACATGCAAGAAACCAGTCCGGGAGTCGAACCGGGGTCCACAGAGGTGAAAGGCAGGGAAAGAAACCACTGAGCCAACCTGATTTGTAGAATAAACGTTGCGTTATTCTATTTCGCGCCAAATCAAAAGCTCCTCAAAACATGAGTCATTCAATTTTACTTAAATGTGCAACCGATTGTTCTTTTGCGTCATGCGATTATTAAACAAGATAATTATTAGTTTCACAATCCACTCACAAAGCATTCAAGTTCATTGGGTTGCAAAGATCTTTCAATGTCACAAAAAGCCAGCAGCAAGAGGCTGGTCAACCATTCAATTTCTTCAACTGTAACTACACTGCAAAAACTGGGGTGTTAAATTGATTCTCTCGGTATCTATATTATGTGACAACACCGAAATGGTATTGGTTACCCCCATTGCTTTATCGTTGGTAAAATCAACATCACGTTGGTGTTGTCATAATAATAGATACCAAGAGAATCAATTTAACACCCCAGTTTTTGCAGTGTAGGTAGGAGAAATTCAACTGAAGAATTGTGAAAATGTGGTCTTGAATGCCTTTAAATTAAATACAACGACTCGCACGAACATTAATGAGAACGAAATCATGTGTGCACGAAAACGAAAGTGAATGCAATCCAATTTTGCTGAATTTGATCGGGAAAAAACCTATATTTCTGATAATGGAACGAAATAAAAACTATTCATAATATTAAACAGCGGGTAACTTTTGAAGTTTCGGGGACGGTAACTTGAGGAGCATGCCCAGATTACGGGCGACCATCCGGCAGGTGATGTCCTTCGTTCCCTGTACATTTGTGTGGTCAAGAACAGAGTTTCAAAAAAGGGATCAGTGAATCTTTAGCAAAATGATCAAAGTTCACAGGTAAAAGTTCGAATTCCAATGTTGAAACTGCAACAGTATAAAATTTTAATTAGTATACAAATTATATCTTCACACAATATCATAAATCGGCGTACATTTTTTTCCAAGCAGTCTATTGTTTTTATAACAGAAATGAAAAGCACAAAACAAATCATAAAGGACGGTAAATCATTGGTTATTGGAAGAGTACAGTCATTTATTCCAACCCTATAGTTTTCAAGAAACATCATTCGATTCTGGAAGTAAGCATTCATTCCAATCCTCTAATTTTCAAGAAACATATCATAAAGGGATGGTACATCATTGGTTTTTGGAAGAGTACAATTCATTTCCAATCCTCTAATTTTCAAGAAACATACCATAAAGGGAAGGTCATACCATAAAGGGAAGGTCATTGGTCATTGGTCATTCATTCCGATCTTCTAGTTTTCAAGAAACACATCATAAAGTGATGGTACATCATTGGTTTTTGGAAGAGTACATTCATTCCAATCCTCTAGTTTTCAAGAAACGTATTATAAAGGGATGGTACATCATTGGTTTTTGGAAGAATACATTCATTCCAATCCTCTAGTTTTCAAGATACATATCATAAAGGGATGGTACATCATTGGGTTTTTTCTTGGACGTCAAGTACATATGCTCATTAAGCATGTTCAGAGTATCCAGTCACCAGCATGGACACGAGATAGTTACCATGGGGTCAAACTACGTTCTCAATTCCTCCAAGGTTTTTTTTGTGTTAGTTTTCGTAAGCGGCTACTATCACAGTTGAATTTAGGTTGTACAGGTCGGAGTTATTATACCCAAGAAGGAAATTGTTGACAAAGTCAAAACATTATTGTTACTTTTATGAATAAGTGTTAGAGGTGGTTATCCCAAACGTATCATGTAAAATCATGATATATAATAATGGTGCAAAATAAGAACACCACAATGCTTTGTGCTTATTGGTCCGAAATAAGACCAACACAATGCAAATCATTGTTTAACTTGATCATGTATTCTAATTAAAAGTAGTAATAGGTTATTCTGCGGTTTAGTGTGGAATTTTTTTTTTTTTTTTTTACAGTCGGTGAGATTTCTGACCAAAACTGTATATTTCCCCATCCCGATGAATACGATTTGTGTGTCGTCTTGAAGGGCACCGTACTTACCATGATGGAGGCCGTTCATATCGGTCCAGTCTGGTGCAGTTGTTGATTCATCGATCTGCCGAAGAGAGTCAGTATTTTACTATTCTAACATTTGGATTGATCCCTGTCTCGTTTTAAGAAGGGGACCAGACTATTTCGTCCTCATTCTGTATAGACATGTCTATTTTTGATAAACAAACCGCGCTGGTTGGCAAGGACGGCCAAATGTAGCAAAGCATTCAAGTCTTGTTGACAGACGTTGTGACCAAATTCAACATTTTTTTTTCAAAGAAAATACATGCCATGATTGGTTGGTTTGTTTCCAACAAATGCCAAACAATTGGTGAACATTTGTGTAACATTTTTTTTGCAAACTGTGATTATCTGTTTTTGCTTTGCATTGATGATGCATTGTAGTTTTCTCCATCTTGGTTGGCATAAACTCCGGCAGGGACGTCGCAAAAGACATTTCTATTCAGAGCCAGCCACTCTGTGTATGACGTCACAACGTTACAAATCATAAAATGGCGCCGAGGGGCCAATTCGGAGCACAGCCTTAGATTACATTTTTTTTTAAACACAAAGTGATGCGACTTACCGGACAATCTGAATCGAAGAAAAACACACGGAAGTGTGTTATAAAAGCAAGGAGCAGCAAAGCCCCGATTGCAATTATAAATATCAGGGCGATGACTGGTGCCACGCTCCTGTATTGGGGAAGCCTGTGTAACCTCACGGTCAGCTTTCGCTGCCCCCCCTCCTCTCCTTCTTCCTCCTTCGAAAAAAAGAAGAAAAAGGTGAGTCTCTTTATCTGAAGTCTCACGTTGGAGGCATTTAATCTTCTAAGTGGCACTTCGTCGTGAAACTTACACATGAGGTACATGTATATACCTACGTCACCATATGTATATGAGGTACATCTTTTCATAAAAGGCATACCACAGAAGAGGCTTATAATGCGAGGCACGCCATTAAACGATGCATCCCATTTCATAAAAAGAATGTTATCATAATACAAGAGGTATCATCACGTGTGAGGCACCTTATATCTCATGAGGCACCATTTCATAAAAATGCATATCATTTTAGAATAGGTTTCTCATGTAATGGGAGGCACTTCCTCATATGAGGCACATCATGTCCTGCATAATAAATAGGCCTATCACCGTGACACAAGAGGTATGTTATCATAATACAAGAGGTATCATCACGTGTGAGGCACCTTATATCTCATGAAGCACCATTTTATAGAAATGCATATCATCTTAGAATAGGTCTCTCATGTAATGGGAGGCACTTCCTCATATCAGGCACATCATGTCCTACATAATAAATAGGCCTATCACACAAGAGGTGTGTTATCATAAAATGGGAGCTACGTCACTGTGTAAAGCACATCATGTCATAAAAGGCAGATCAGTATTCAAGAGGAATATCACCTTAATTATTGGAGGCAATTTACAAATAAGAGGCATATTTCTGTTGAGCAAGTGGCGTTTTTGAGACAACATAAAATTGATATAAGTTTCTTTGAGTTCATATAGAATATGTTCAAGTAGAGGGAGAACAGCGAGGAGATGCAGTAGTTTTATACATGAGGCATATCAGCAAACATAGACATATTGGAGGCACTACTTTTTTATCGTATTAATATATGCTAAAAAACGGAGACAAGTACAACTTGATTATATAAACAGGCAAACGATATATTGTAGCTATATTATAAATAACCACGTACTCCTACGTTTAATGTATTGCCCTTTGCGAAACCACGGCCTCGGCTTGGGCTGCGGCTTAGGCTTCGTCTGCCTGTTTGAAACCCCCATATCGGAAGCGCACGTTTACAAAATAACTGACAGCTAAGCCGGAGCCAAAGCCGTGATTTCGAGAAGGCCATGTTTAGTTACTAAACAGATCAAGGCTATATAGTCTGAGACTTCCCTCCCTGCAGTATTCAAACTATTATTGGCGATTACTGCACTAGCTGAACAAAGACGGTTGCCAAAAATTAAGTACACATTTCTAAAACCACTGCATGGTTAAAAAAAACAAAATAATTGTATTTGAAATACAATCACTCAGAGTCCTTATGTTGAGAGAGTTGCGACAAGTAGAAGCCATTTTCGGGGGAAAATAATAATTAAAAAAATAAATTAGCGCACACAGGGTGCCAGACTAGACTGCACATTGGGATGTGCTATACATTTGAACCGAAATGGCGTCCAGCAACCACATTACAAAAGAAAACTGGTCTCTCCATGTCGCAACTCTCTCATTTACACAGCTCTGCATTTCACTCACCGGAATCAGCATTTCTGATAATTCAAACTGTTTCTTCATGTCGCCTTTCGGTGGTTCAACAGTTACAAGCACCATTTTGGCAACCTGTATGTCTAAAAACTGCTTGTAGTGTAAAATACCTATCGTCCAATGTCACAGGACTCTATACACCTGCGTAATTTTACTGTCAGTATGGCTCAAAAGAATAGTAGGTTTTAATATGCACCCATATCAAATAGTGCGTTTACTTTGTTGTTGAGAGTTTCGTCTGGTGTGCGACTCTGTCAATGATTAACGTGGACTCAAACCGGCCTCTCGTCACTGGCCCTCCCCACACCGGGCACGCTCGGTGGTCTACAGTGTTCTGATGGCGTGTCGTGGCCCAACGGTTATAAGCACACCTGATTCAAGCCCTAGTGTTTCTGATCAGCAGAGTGTGGGTTCGAGTCCCGGTCGTGACACTTGTGTCCTTCAGCAAGACACTAACAACCAAGTGTTGATTCGTCCTTCGGATGGGATGCAAAGCCGTAGGTCCTGTGTGTTGTATCAATATCTATCAACGTACGGAAAAGAACCTAGAAACACTTATCGCTAAGAGAAGGGGTTCACCCCGGTGTTTATGGCGTGGTTAGTAGCTGCAACAGCTCCCACAAGTTTGTGTGATGTTTCCGTAAGGATGCTTTGCCGACTATATGGTACAGCTACAGATAGTGGTTAAGATGTCTCCTCTTGTATGTGGAGGGTCGCGGGCGCGAAACTCACCCGAGTGTAGGTGCCTGTGTGTGCTCTCATCCGCAGGAGGCACTGAGTAGGCTATATGCATTGCTTATCACACATTGATCTTAGGGTACATACCAACAGTGGAACATTGTGTTTTTATTCAATTCAATTCAAATTGGAGACTTGGTGGCAGTAGACTTACCAGGTAAATTTCCATTGTTGTCGTAGTTGTGGGCATGCGCGCAGTTCCAAAGAACAATAGTTTTACCTGGTAAGTCTGCTGCCACCTAGCGTCCCCAAAAGTCCCCCGTTCAATTCAATTCAATCCATTAAAAAAAAACATTTATTTCAATGCTGTCCTTTGAAAAGCAACTATACAATCATTGTAATAAAGTTGAATGATAACATTACAGGTACATTAAGTAGCAATTTATACAAGGAACAACATTTAGGATTTGGTGAAGCGAAAACGCATTTATGCCCTCACCTAGGGACAGACAGCGGTGCGAGACTGGACAAGGATAAGGCAAAGAGTCGGACACCGGCCAGTTTAGGACGAAAACATTTGAGTTGATTTCAACTTTTTTTCTCTCTCTCTCTCTCTCAATTTGTTAAGGTCAAACCAGTGTTGGGAAGAAGTTACAAACTGACATAAAAATAAAGAATTGTACATTTAAAACAAAATACAAACTGTATATAAAACTATCCCTTCAACCTGTCTGGAGGTTTAATTGGGGATCGGGTTGCCTCAGTGGTTTCTTTCCCTGCCTTTCACCTCTGTGGACCCCAGTTCCAATCCCACCGCAGACCGGAGCCGGCCTTGCACGTGGATTGGATTTTCAGTCCCTACCTGACTGCATGGGTTTTACCCCCATTTTGGGTTTTCCTCCCACATCTAAAACTGAACATTTCTTGTCGTTTTCTATTCATCCTGTTTATTGGTGCTTATTGTGGTGTTGTATATGTAAAAAAAAAAATGAAATAAATAAATAAAATACGAGTACGTAGAGTTTTTTGGCAAACCGTTCTTACATTGCTATTGAAATGCTAATTTCTAAGAGATCAATATTTGCAGGTCGGGTCCAAGTTGAGATATTCTTTGTAGTGCGCCAGGGGCCAAATATTATGCCAGAAACCTGTACAAACCAATTGTTTGTCTAGCACGTTAATGACATCATGTTTGACATAAATGGGCCATTTGTTAAAGGGACACATTGCCATCAAATCTCTTAAAATTACGCTGTCTGGAATAGCTCCTTGTCCTTTTTAAGAGTTTTCAAATTGCATTATAATGCATCAGGATGTTTGTTTATTCGACACTGGGTATGTGTTGGGGTCCAGTTCGCACAAGGACCATTGTCGACTAGAGGCTGATATCGCCTGGTACACAACACATGTTTTAGAGCATGAGTGCCCGTTAATACCGGCTGCCAGTCGAAATGTAGACGTTCAGGTTGACTTTGCGCATGGCGTCATAACGTTGCAAATAGTAACAGTGTCCATATAAGAATGTGTTCATTACGACGTACATAGTCTAATAGACCGATTGCGCGACCCTCGTCACAAGACATATTGTGGGTAGTAAATGTAAACAAACACAGGAAAGCGCGGTACGGTACACGATGACTGTTGCATTTCTTCGATTCGATCGAGGATTTTCTTGCTTGAAATCTCTGAAAAATATTCCAGAGTTTGTACCAGAGACCTTCAAGTGGCTGAATAAAGCCAGTAAGGACAGTTCCAGCAAGTCTTGGAAATTCTACAAGGAACGGTTATGTTCACGATGTGCTAGTTGCACGGAACGTTTTGGCCAGACGATCGCGACCATACGCTTTTCAACTCAAGAATTTGACGATTTTGAAGCTGAAAACATCCAAAAGAAAAGGCTGTCCAAAACTGTGTGATTCCTTTGTCTATTTGAAATTCCGCAAGGCTAGGTATAAAAACTCACTTTTCCAACGTTCTTTACTTTTTTTTAACAGTGACTGACATTACAAACGCCGCGACGTGCGACGCCGGTAGTGCATAACTCAGCATAAACCTCTTTTGTAGTTGAATACTGGTGGTTTATGAAAGGGCAACGTGATTGAAATGTCACAACAGACACTTTAATATTAAAAAGGGCTCAGTAACTGTATCATTATTACCAAAAGCCGACTGTGTCGGTCACAGCATGTCTTTGCACGTCTTTTCCATCAGCTGAGATGACGTAGTACACACTATTACGCACGTGATGACACATAAACATTGGTCGCGCAATTATTGGTCTTGTATGCATTGCTTACGTACGCTACTACACTAAAATCATACCCTTTGTTTAAAATAGCAATATAGCAATATTAGAAGTCATGGGGAATTCGATACACAAACAGTAGGGCTTCATTTATTAGAGTGCTATTCAGCTCTTGTTAAGGTAGAAAATCACACAGTTGTTTTTTCGAGAAAAAAAACACAATCAGCAATCTAGCGGGAATTGTTTCTGTATGTAGTTGTCACAGTTTATTACAGCCCATTGTGATGATATATTTTCCTAATGAGAAGTGACAGTGTCTAACGATAAACGACGCTCATCATGTGTTATTCATGAGACAGTGTAGAGGATCAACCAATGAGGTGAGTGTACGTGGGAAGGCTGAACCAATCACCGGCGAGGTATCTGTCGCCGTGTATATAGACATATGGACAGTCTTTACTCCAGTACTCCAGTCAGTCCGGACGCTGTGCTGGTTTGATGCTGATTTCAGAAGTTACAAACTCGTGGGTTTCACCTGACACATTATTGTTGAAGTCTGTTGGCTAAGCATAACTAAAATATCGATGTTAATCTCACGAATCGGTTAAGAATGAAGACTGTATCAATTGTGACGTGGGTCCTTCTCCTAGCTTTGATGTTGGTGCAGATGAAGGTAGTATTTACCACTCACTGCGGCCCAAATCTCCTCCAGATGATGCACTCTGCGGCTCACAGAGCCCTGGCAGGTTTCACCTACGTTACAAAGTTCTCGCCGAATCACGTCCGTTGCGGACGTGACTGCAGCGTGGATAAGCGCTGTAAATCGTTTAACTACGCCGAGGCCTCTTTGGTTTGCGAGTTGAACAATTCAACGCGTTCCGAGCATCCTGGTTATTTCTTTCATCAAAACAGCCTGTACTTCGATCAAGACGAGGCAACATCTCTGCTCTCGTTGCCGCCTCGCTACAGCAGTTGCAACATGTTCTTGAAGGCTGGGTACAGGTCCAGTGGCGTGTTCACGATCTACCCGGATGGGTTCTCTGGCGGTCCACTCGAAGTCTACTGTGACATGGAGCGCGACGATGGGGGGTGGATCGTCGTTCAGAGACGACAGGACGGCAGCGTGGACTTCTACCAGGACTGGGCGCAGTACAAGTCCGGCTTCGGTATTTTATCCGGAGAACTGTGGCTGGGCAACGAAAACCTCTTGAAGTTGACCTCTTCAAGCGACCCGTGGGAGCTACGCGTGGAGCTTCAGGACCAGGATGGTAACTCGGCATTCGCAAAGTACAAGGACTTTAAGATTTCCGGCGAGAATTACACCCTTGATATTGGGGAGTATGACGTCCGCAGTACCGCCGGTGATTCTTTTGGGTACCACAGGGGGAGACCCTTCTCGACTAAGGACAGCGACAACGATGACTCGATGGTGGTCAACTGCGCTCAGGACCGCAAGGGGGCCTGGTGGTTCGGATCCTGTCTGCACTCTCATTTCAATGGGGAGTACTTTGGAATTGGGCAAGAGCCCACAGATGGGCTCTATCAGGTGAAGAAGGGCATCGTGTGGTACCACTGGCTAGAGCAATGTAAACCTGTTCAAAAATGCACCATGAAGATACGCCAAGACCTATTCTGAGGCACTCACAATAGAGAAGACCAATTTACTTTCGAAGATTATTGATAGGGAGAATTGAAAAAAAATTGGGCAAGAGTCTCAAGATGGGCTCTGCCCTGTGTATAGAGACATTGTGTTATTAACAGCAGAAACAACATTAGCGAGAACCTTTGGTGGAAAAACTTTGCTGTAGTGAACTAGATTTTGTTTTAGAATATTCAAAAGTAAGAGACCCCTTGCATATGACGTCACAAGCTCAAACAGCGCCTTCACTGAGGTCAAACGAAGCCCTATCATTGGCTGAGAGTTGTGCGTGGCGCGTACCCACGTTTCCATTGTTTGACCTCTGCGATGGCAGCCTAATGCGTAAGTATAGACAACTTCGCAAATACTTTTTTACGCGCAATGCAGTTACAAGTATGCGTGTACATGAATCCTTATTCAATAATGAGCTCAATGCAATTCCTATGGGCTGCTTGCAATCGGTTGGAGTCAGTTTGAGCGAAGTGGGCGTGGCTTACCGTTGAATTGCGTCACACCAACCGAATAACGATTGATGTAAACAAAAACTGTCATAACAATAGGAGAAGAGTCAGTTATGTTTGTCTAGCAACGGATTCACTTTCCCCCTCCCTGTTCTTAGCTGTGCTGTGCAGAGACTTGCTTTTATATCTCGCCATGTCTTGTTTCTGCGTATTGGGGCAGGTTTCTATCCCTTTAAAAAGCAGCCCACACCTCGATTGGCCTTTGGGCCTTGTGATGGGCGAATTGCTTAAAAAATTCCATGTTAATCCTAGTTAGTTTTTTATGCAGTCGATACTATTCGTGGACCACAGGTAAACACACTTCAATATTTCCTATCTTTTTGGACGGGTAATTTAAATCCACAACTCGGCCACTGTCGTTGCTGAACCACGACACACAGCACGGCCGGCTGCAATTATTTCATTAAAGCTCCACCTTTTTTAATCAATTGACCACTCATAACCGCCACGGTGTGGTGGGTGGGGCTTAATGGATCTGTCATATTTTTACCACCAAGATTAACTATATGAGTGTATCGTTATGTTGAATTAGCTTGCATGTTTTAAAGCTTTTTTGTTATGTTTCGCTTGTAACGGTTTTATTGTCTCATACTCACCCTCTCAATAATAAGTCCAACTTTGAAACAAAAAGACAGTTGCCCCATATTTGGACAACGGCGAAACAAAGGCAACATTTTAGAGGGGAACAAAGGGTGCACCATTTTTTTTCTTTCTAGGTGGCACTTCTATTTATTTATTTGTTTATCTAATTATTTAAAATGTAACATTTTATCCTGGTTTTCTAAACTCTAAACTCCAGATTTCAAATGGGAGAACCCGAGGGCAGCAGATGGGGACACGTTGCCATCCATCACCCCATTAGTTACGCCACCGTTTTGCAGGGGGAAAAACAATAAACAACATTAGTACATTTTGTTAAATTGTTAAATTATTTTCAGTTTCAAATGTATCCAGCACGCAGACATTATTTGTGATAGCGACCAGACTCTAACCTTCCGAATTCCTGCAACCTACATCATTGAGTTTCAAAAAAATAAATAATAATAATAATAATAATAAATGTATACGTTATGACAGAACACAATAGAATCGTTAACAACATTAGTAAATTTTGTTTAAAAACATTTATCCAACATCGACAGGTATGAATAAAAAAAACACGTAAACCTTTAGTAATATTTTAAGAACATTTGTGTAAACTTTATTCAAAATTAATGAGAAATTATTGACAAACTTGATAGCGAGAGTATGGATATTTCTATTAGAAACTAATAAACACGCGCACATGCACAGCAAACAATAAATGATATTAAATGCAAGGTATACGTGTATGAGTTTGTTTACTTCCGGAAATGCTATCATTGCATCGCTTAGTAAGAAAATAATTATAACAAAATGGCTCAAGTTGACCGCATGAGGGGGCCATTTTAGGGGGGTCAAATGGAGATAGACAATTTATGATTTGAGTTGTTTCATTAATGCATTGTTATTACATGAGTTGACCAATCACAGCCGTGCTTACGTACACACGTGAATACGTGTGCGTACAGTGTGCGTTGCCTGCATTTGCTGAATTAGCCTTTCCCATGAAATATGGTAACTACATTCACGCATGCGCACATACACTATTGGTTGGCAAACGCCATAGGGTTGTGGACTAGGCAGAAGCACAAACGCGTATGCGTCACAAAACCATCAGCCCCATACAAAAAGGCGCAACGTTCCTTCATTTTGCCAACCAATAGTGTTAGTGCGCACGCGCGATGTTCAATTTACATATTTCACGGAAATGGTCTCTTGTCAGGCGCTCTTCTGTCTTACGTTCTAATTTCTGGCAAACTGGGCCGTGCACTTTGAATTACGTTATGAATAAATCAGTTTCAATATTAAATTTAAAATCTTTGTATTAAAATAAATCATCTCATCAATGCGGATAGGGAAAGTTACAAACTGAACAAAATGCAATTTCTTTTTAAATAAAAGCAAAGTGTTGCATCTAAAGATAGACCATGAAGTCAACATTTAGGCACTTGTTTGCTGAATATCTGTCACATTTTGTTTACTTGGGCATAAAACATATCACTTTTTATTGAGTACCTTTTCTGGAAAAATTACTCAAATTTATATTTCTGATATTATGTAATAAAAATCTATTTACCACGGTAAACACAAAATCTAGACTTTCACCAATCATGTATCATTTTAACCGGTCTTTCTGAATTATCTTATTTTCAAAGCCTACACGTGGTTTTGAAAAAGGGCTTTATGCGAAACTGCCGACTCAACCAAAGGGCTTTTTGAGACGCTAGGTGGCAGCAGACATATCTGCTAATGTTATTCTGGCTATACGTAGCTTTTTGCGAGAGCGCACATTTTACGGCCATTAAATACTTTTTTTACCGTGAAGTTATACATCCAGGTCAGACCCAAGTTATCCTGCTCCATGACGAGCTGACCCGGGTGAGCCACGACACTGACGCACTGGGATCAGACATAGGTCGACCCGGGGAAGCTAATCAAACTCACTGTTTACCCAGTTAGTCTGCTAAAGATCTAAGTTGACAGAGAACCGCTTCGTTGAACCATCCGTAGATGGAACGTGAGACGGGGCTCTACTGAGATGGTCGTACCAAACCCATGGGAGGCAGGGGGGGATAACGGCTCCCTGTAAAGAAAGAAAAGACGACCAAAGAATAGCCAATAAGACAGGAGATCAGGTGAATTATTTAAACAAAATAATTTCGAACTAATTTAAGATTCTGAAAACAAACTTGAAACATGATTGTAAACTGTGAAGGCATTACATAGATGTGGCAATATTGTGTGTGTGTGTGTGTGGGGGGGGGGGGGTCGATACAACTTTTTTAACCGAAGCTGTAAATAGTTTGCAACCTGCAAATAATAAACCAATGGGGGACTTTTGAGACGTTAGCGGGCGCCCCAGTAACCGGTCCTTTTCTATTATGAGAGCAATAGAAACGGACCGGTTACTGGGGCGCCCGCTAACGTCTCAAAAGTCTCCCATTCAATTTTGGGTGAACAACCCATTGTTCTCGGAAACGTGGGCATGCCACTGATCTCTAATCAGTCTAATAGAGATCAGTGGGGCACGCTCCTCACTACATAAACAATGACAACTTAGAGCAAGTTCGATCAAGGACCATAGCTAACCATAGTTCGACTAACTCTGATCGAACCCACGCTAGTTGTAGTTGACGATGGTTGGACTAGTCTAGTGGATTATTCGCGACCAGCCAATCGAAGTTGGTCGCATCGCTGGTTACCAATAGCCGCTTCATAAGCATAATGCAGAGGGGACCAGTTATCAGCAAAGCGATAATGCTGATTTCGCCGTTTTCTCATGGTCGCGTTGACGTGACATGACTAGAGTCGTTCGCACTTCAACTTCAGTGCGCATGCACTACGTACGTCACAAACCAACCACTAGTTAACCAGTGGTCCTTGATCGAACTTGCTCTTATCTGGTAGGTCTGCTGCCACCTATCGTTCAAAGTCTCCTGTTGCTAATGTACATAAATTGGTTGCCGGTGTGGCAGGAGATTTTATTCCCTATACGGCGAATTGGGAATCGATTATTGCGTGAATCGAATATTAAGTGAGATGGATGCAAGTACTCACTGACATGACGTCCGCCATCATGGTGGCCATCATGGTCGTCATCACGGTCGCCATCGTGGTCGCCTTCATGGTCGCCATCGTGGTCGCCATCTGGGTCGCCGTGGCGTCCACCATCACGGTCGCCATCACGGTCATCGTGGCGGCCGCCATCGTGGTAGCCATCCCGGCCGCCATACTGGTCGCCCATAGGTTTCTCCCAGTGCTGGTCACTGACATCGTTCTGATTTGGCGGTGAAAAAATGTAATTGTTTGTTGTGTCAATATTTGAGACCAGAAAAAACAAAAAGAAGGTCCTAATGCTGCCAGCGTTGTGTCCCCTCCCCCTCCCCCTCCCCCTCTCTCTCCCTCTCTCACTCTTGACCCGGTTTCCGATTACTGATCCACGAATTGGGGCAATTGGACCCTGACTAACCCGGATGTTTCAAGCTTACTTTAAGCTTCCCATTTACATTAGATTCGCTCTGGCCTTCATATTCCACGAATTGATAGTTCATAATCACATTGATTTTCAGATTGACTCGGGTCATCCCCGATCCCGCTCAATGGGTATTAATGTTCATTCCGGATATGGGGTCAACGTGATGTCAAAGGGTAATCAATTATTGATTTGTTCATCATAAAACCTTGAATATGCATGTAACCAGTAGCGTAAGTAGGGGGACACGTGCACTGCCCCCCCACTCCCCCATTGATGTCCGTGCCCCCGGGTGCCCCCCCCCCCATTTGAAATCTGGACATTTGAAATTAAAAATTACGAGAGTAAAATGTTACATTTTGTAAGCTTTTATGTAGTAAGTTCAATGTTTTGTGTAAAGTATTTCTCAATTTACATGCAGACAGTTTATTTGTTTTTACCTCCATGTCAGATTATCTTATAAAAATAGTAAAAGGCATAACAGGAGCGCTGAAAGGGGGCTTGTTCAGGAACAGTGAACATTTTTAATTGACCAGAAGTGCCCCCCCCCCCCTTAGAAAAACGTTGTGCAAACCCTTGTGACCCCCTAAATGTTTACCCTAGTTTCGCCGCTAATGCCATAATATTGGGAATGCTTGGCCCAGTAACAGTGGCGTGTGTGGTCGCCCTATCCATGGGGGACACTGCCGCCGGTTTGAAAACCCCCTTTTGTTATATGGGATGGTCTGTTGTAACAAGCATTATCTATCCCATGGACATTCTACTTGTCTGCATGGGGTGGTCTTTGTAAACAGCCCTTTTATAGAATAAAAATTTAAAAAAACAACAACACCGAACAGTTCGTGCGTAAGTCCCCGCACTTAAAAAATAAAAAAGTTACTTATTTTATATATCTATTTCTGAAATGTGATCAACACTTCACTTACTATGACACCACAACGGCCTCTGTACCGTCGAAGCAAATGGAAACCTAGAAGAGAACCAAGGACAGCCAGGGTACCAATCAAACACACGAGGATCACTGCAACTTTAACTCGCTTGGTGCAGCATGTTGACTTAGCCCTGGGTGTTACAGTCTGTTACCAAAAAGGGGGAGGGAAAAACAGAATTTGAGATTTTGGGGGGCTAATATTTTAGTTTTCCCGGTCATTTTCGGGGGGGGGGGAAGCGGCCTATTGCACTTTACACAGACGTACTGCCCCCCCCCCCCAAAAAAAAAAAAAAAAAAATAAAAAAAATAAAAAATAAATAAATAAATAAATAAATAAATAAATAAATAAATAAATAAATAAATAAATAAATAAATAAATAAATAAATAAATAAATAAATAAATAAATAAATAAATAAATAAATAAATAAATAAATAAATAAATAAATAAATTAATTAATAAATAAATAAATAATAATAAAGAAGAAAGGAGAAAAAAAATGACTTTTATTAGAGAATGGTACTTGCGTTTTTATATGAGTAAACATTTGGGCAAATCAATCCCTCTGTCCCCCTTTTGCCTCTTCAGTTGAAACCGTCATTCAATTACACTTTGAGACATGCGATTTTATATAGTTTTATATTCAAGTAAACTTATAAGGCGTTCTGTTTAGCAATTATGCGAAATCGGCAATCAACTTAGCAAAGCAGTGCAACTACAGATTTCAGTGAAAGGCTGCTGCAAATTCGAACGCTTTTCGAGTGGACTGTAAAATTGAATGGGACGTATTTTTTTTTAAATTGACGAAAGAGACAAAAAGCAAGAACACAATTGCTTCCACAATTACGTGAAATTGAAGGACTGTTTGGAGGAGCTTTCGATTTCGCGCGAAATATATTAACGCGACGTTTAAATTGGCCGCTTATTTGCCGAACATGACATATCAAAAATAATACTTATACCATATTAAAAATAATCAAATGTAGCTTAAGTTTTTAATGAACAAAAATATTTCAGGACTAGACGTAAAAAACAAAACAAAAGTAACTATGAAAAAAGGAAGGCAATAAATGAAAACATACATTAAAAATGACCAGTCTAATATGGACAGGCCTAAAGTTAAAAAAAAATCACAACCAGACCAACCAATGACTAAACTTAATAATTACATCACCCCCTGAGCATATACAAAAACAGTAGTTAACCTATACGTGGACAATGATGACATTAAAAATAAATGTAAATAATACAAATAAATCAATACAAATTCTTACGGGAAAAGGCAATTACATTAAAAGCTTTCTTTTAAAAAGTGCCTTTTAAGATGACTTTTTAAGCTCTCAATTGTTTTAAAAAAGCCTTTTTCTTTTTTACTGACATTTTCCCCTTTTTTACAGGATAGTATGATATCGTACATAAATAGACAACGAGTCCATACAACAACAGTGGTTTTAAATAATAATAATGATAATAATAAAATGTATACTTTGTCAAATTATGGATTTTATTTAAAATACAGATTCAATAATACATTTAAAAAACAAAAAAAAGGAATTTTCTAAATAACACAGGAAGTTTTGACAGGCCCTGCTTGGGAAATGTTATGACATTGTTTTAAAAAGGACCCAGGATGAAATAAGTTCATTAGTCATCTTGAATATCAGAAATAGCCGTAGATTAAATTCCACATTTCATCTGCAGCTTTATACTCACCGGTAAAACCACAACCGTACTGGGAGGTTCCTCCATCGGCTTCTTGTCTACATGTTCCTTCTGGTTCTCAGTCACACCTAACTGCACCATCTTGCCGAATTCGAAAAAACAAACCAGTAAAACGGAAGCAGTCGGAAAAAAGGAAGGTACTTTACAGTTGAAATTATAGCACGGATGCAAAGACGAATTGCGAAGGATCATTAGACTATGTGGCGATATTATGAACTGCGTGATCGTTTTATGCCGTAACGGCAGCTGGGGTAAATCGAATACTACTACTACTACTAATAACAATAATAATAGAGTGACGTATGTACTAATTTGCATACTTTCGTGATAATATGTGCCGAACGCGGACAGGTATGTCTTCACTGTGAAAAGTTACGGGTCGTCGGTTTTGTACAAAGTGTCTACCCAAGAAAATAAAGTAGATTCGCTTAGTCGAGGCGTGTTCTAATAGCCTCTGCTTTAACTTTCCCTTTTGTAACAGTCTAATACCTATAAAATAATGTAAAAACCACTCGTTTTGTCTGCCATACCACTCTTTACAAAGTGCAATATGGCAGACAACTCTTTTTAGTGTTAAAGACGGGTATTTTTAACTTGAATCAGAGTAAAGTTCACTCCAATTTCACTCAAAAAGGGTGATGCACAGTGAGATTCACTCTCAAAAGAGCTAAAAGGACACCACTCGGTTGAGAGAGTGGATTTTTAACTCTTTTACATTTGGAGAGAAAGATTCGTGGGGGCGACTGTTGATGAAAGAAATTAGTAGATTTTGAAATTTAGGCAGAATTAGAAAATACCGGTATCGTTGTTTTCTGGTTTTGTTTTCAAGCTGTGGAAATCTTTTATGATGTTGTCGTGTTCCCTGTCTCAAATACCAACATTGTGAATGCTGGTTTTTATTATACAAAAACGGGTTCAGACCAATGTTTTTATTCCTGCAGTGGTGTTGTTGTTGTTGTTGTTGTTGTTGTTGTTGATTACATATGACTTTGAAAGGTATAAAAAGAAGACGGCGTTGCCATGATAACGGTTTATATAATTTTAGTCCTAGGTTTACATTGATCGTTCAAGTGTTTTGTTGAACCTTTTGACAAAGAAAGGTCTATAATTATGTTATTTCTTCAGTCTAAACAAAAACGTCAGCAGCAACAGCAATCACAACGACGGCGACAATCGGACGGCAACGACAACAATGGCAGCAGCAGAAACTGCGGGGCGACAGCACCTCCATCAGCGCACTAGCACCAGTATCGGCAACATCGACAACGACGGCGACAGTGACAAACGACAGTAACACTGACAGCGGCAACGACATAGGCAGCGACAGTGACAACGACAGCAACAGCAACAGCGACAGCAACCATCACAACAACGGTGTTAAAAGCAACGACAACGAAAACGACAACAAACAAAGAATTGGTCGCCTAAACAAACACACAAAAAACAGTCAAATTATTTTCAGTTTCAAATGTATCCAGCACGCAGACATTTTGTGATAGCGACCAGACTCTAACCTTCCGAATTCCTGCAACCTACATCATTGAGTTTCAAAAAAATAAATAATAATAATAATAATAATAAATGTATACGTTATGACAGAACACAATAGAATCGTTAACAACATTAGTAAATTTTGTTTAAAAACATTTATCCAACATCGACAGGTTTGAATATAAAAAAACACTCGGATCTTAAGTACTATTTTAAGAACATTTGTGTAAACTTTATTCAAATGAGAAATTATTTACAAACTTGATGACGAGAGTATGGATATTTCTATTAGAAACTAATAAACACCCATGCATGCACAGCAAACAATAAATGATATTAAATGCAAAGTATACGTGTATGAGTTTGTTTACTTCTGGAAATGCTATCATTGCATCGCTTAAAAAGAAAATATAACAAAATGGCTCAAAATTTACATATTTCACGGAAATGGTCTCTTGTCAGGCGCTCTTCTGTCTTACGTTATAATTTCTGGCAAACTGGGCCGTGCACTTTGATTTACGTGATGAATAAATCAGTTTAAAGATTAAAATTAAAAATCTTTGTATTCAAATAAATCATATCATCAATGCGGATAGGGAAAGTTACAAACTGAACAAAACGCAATTTTTTTTTAATAAAAGCAAAGTGTTGCATCTAAAGATAGACCACGAAGTCAACATTTAGGCACTTGTTTGCTGAATATCTGTCACATTTTGTTTACTTGGTCATAAAACATATAACTTTTTATTGAGTACCTTTTCTGGAAAAATGACTCAAATTTATATTTCTGATATTATGTAATAAAAATCTATTTACAACGGTAAACACAAAATCTAAATGTTCACCAATCATGTATCATTTAAACCGGTCTTTTTGAATTATCTTATTTTCAAAGCCTACCCGTGGTTTTGAAAGGGGCTTTATGCGAAACTGCCGACTCAACCAAAGGGCTTTTTGAGACGCGAGGTGGCAGCAGACATATCTGCTAATTTTATTCTGGCTATACGTGGCTCTTTGCGAGAGCGCACGTTTTACGGCCATTAAATACTTTTTTTACCGTGACGTTATACATCCGGGTCAGACCCAAGTAATCCTGCTCCATGACGAGCTGACCCGGGTGAGCCACGACACTGACGCACTGGGTTCAGACCTAGGTCGACCCGGGGAAGCTAATCAAACTCACTGTTTACCCACCTGCGGGAGGCACGTGGGGACGACGGCTCCCTGTAAAGAAAGAAAAGACGACCAAAGAATAGCCAATAAGAAAGGAGATTAGGTGAATTATTTAAACAAAATAATTTCGAACTAATTTAAGATTCTGAAAACAACTTGAAACATGATTGTAAACTGTGAAGGCATCACATAGATGTGGCAATATTGTGTGTGTGTGTGTGTGTGTGTGTGTGTGTGTGTGGGGGGGGGGGGTCGATACTACCTTTTTAACAGAAGCTGTAAATAGTTTGCAACCTGCAAATAATAAACCAATGGGGGACTTCTAAGACGTTAGCGGGCGCCCCAGTAACCGGTCCTTTTCTATTATGAGAGCAATAGAAAAAGACCGGTTACTGGGGCGCCCACTGACGTGTCTCAAAAGTCTCCCATTCAGTTTTGGGTGAACAACGCATAATCAATTATAACAGGATTTGCACCTTCTGATTTACGTTTTACAACCTTGCATGTTTAATTATTGACATCGGTATTCATTTATTGACAGTGCACACAATTCAGCAATCCAGTTGGGGCCAATGGGTGACTTTTAGGGACGCTAGGTGGCAGCAGACTCACCAGGTAAATCCATTGTTCTCGGAAACGTGGGCATGCCACTGATCTCTAATTAGTATAATAGAGATCAGTGGGGCACGCTCCTAACTACATAAACAATGACAATTTATCTGGTAGGTCTGCTGCCACCTATCGTTCAAAGTCTCCTGTTGCTAATGTACATAAATTGGTTGCCGGTGTGGCAGATGATTTTATCCCCTATACGGCGAATTGGGAATCGATTATTGCGTGAATCGAATATTAAGTGAGATGGATGCAAGTACTCACTGATATGACGTCCGCCATCGTGGTGGCCATCATGGTCGCCATCACGGTCGCCATCGTGGTCACCATCATGGTATCCATCTGGGTCGTCATGGCGTCCACCATCACGGTCGCCATCACGGTCGCCATCATGGTCATCATGGCGGCCGCCATCGTGGTAGCCATCCCGGTCGCCATACTGGTCGCCCATAGGTTTCTCCCAGCGCTGGTCACTGACACCGTTCTGATTTGGCAGTGAAAAAATGTAATTATTTGTTGTGTCAATATTTCAGCATTTACATTTTTAAAAATATAATTTACTATACTTCCCTTGATAAATTCACTAAAACAACACATAAAAAAACACAGAGCTTTGAATATGCATGTAACCAGTAGCGTAAGTATTGGGGGGGGGGGGGGGCACGTGCACTGCCCCCACTCCGCAATTGATGTCCGTGCCCCCCGGTTGCCGCCCCCCCCCCCCCCCCCCATTTGAAATCTTGACTTTTGAAATTAAAAATTACGAGAGTAAAATGTTACATTTTGAAAGCTTTCATGTATTAAGTTCAATGTTTTGTGTAAAGTATTTTTCTATTTGCACGCAGACTGTTTATTTGTTTTTACCTCCACGGACGTCAGATCATCTTATAAAAAATAGTAAAAGGCATAACAAGAGCGCTGAAAGGGGGCTTGTTCAGGAAAAGAGAACATTTTTAATTGGCCAGAAGTGCCCCCCTAGAAAAAATGGTGCAACCCCTTGTGACCCCCTAAATTTTTGCCCCAGTTTCGCCGCTGCATGTAACATCATAATGTCAACACTTCACTTACTATGACACCACAACGGCCTCTGTACCGTCGAAGCAAATGGAAACCTAGAAGAGAACCAAGGACAGCCAGGGTACCAATCAAACACACGAGGATCACTGCAATTTTAACTCGCTTGGTGCAGC